>SJYQ01000643.1:754930-776942 GCA_006410935.1 Redunca redunca
TTTATGAAACCACCTTAGTCAACAAGAAACTTTTATTTTATATTCAGGTAGCCTTTTCTCCCCTCAGATAACTATGAATAGCTATAAAGTTTCTTGAATGCTACAATTTTTAAATCTAACATGCTATCATTTAATTCATAGCATATACTTTGTTTTCATATTGAAAATACTGTATACCAATCTCTGAATTTTGATTATTTCTATTATTTTTAGGCATTAGAAGCATTTGTTAAAGACTTGTGTATATTTCCAAAGTTCTCTCCATAGCTACTAGCTGAAAGTACCAATGACATTTTGCAATCAGCTGAAGCAAAGACTTTTTAGCCCAGGATATTAGAGGAGAGGAACTGTGACCAGTTTTTAGACTAGAGATCATTTCTACCTGTAAAGTTCCTGAACTCACAGTGATCAGAGTAGGATCCCAGGGAAAAGAAGCAAGCATGTGGCTACTCGAAACCTGTTCTGGGTTCGAAAGGGACAAAATGAATGTGGCGCTTGAGGTTTAATGCAGAACACTGGGTCAGAAAGAGTACTGGACTAGCTAAAATGTTTGTTGAGGTTTTCCATAAGATGCTATAGAAAAACCAGAATATTTTGGCCAACCCATATCCCAGCAGTCAAATGCCAGGAAACCTGCTCAGGATTAAAGAATATTCATGCCATTGGTTTATTTGATAGCGGTACTCCTCACCCCTGCACCTTCCAAATATACTATGGACATAAGACTCTGATTTCTAAAAAATATGAAACACAAACAATATACAAAGTTCACTCACTCATGCACAGATGCTTTTTAATGGGCACAATGGGAATCAGTCCCCTCTGGGGGAAGACAGGTAGATAGAAGGTTCACATTCTCCCTCATGTTCTCAATATCAACAATTGTTTCCAACCCTGCCTTGGCCCTTTAAAGATTCTCTGGTTTTCTAGCTAATAGACCCCAAGAAGAGAAGGAACTGCCCACCCCCACCACAGCAGTCATTGTCTGGTATAAAGTTTCTTTGAGGGGTCCCCTCCATCCTCATATCCTTTATCTCTTCTCCAAGTAGCCCCTCAGTAGCTCAGTCGTGTCCGACTCTTTGTGACCCCATGGACTGCAGCACACCAGGCCTCCCTGCCCATCAGCAACTCCCAGAGTTCACTCAAACTCATGTCCATCAAGTCGGTGATGCCATCCAGCCATCTCATCCTTTGTCATCCCTTTCTCCTCCCACCTTCGATCTTTCCCAGCACCAGGGTTTTTCCAGTGGGTCAGTTCTTCACATCAGATGGCCAAAAGTATTAGACTTTAAGCTTCCACATCAGTCCTTCCAAAGGATATTCAGGACTGATCTGCTTTAGGATGGACTGGTTTGCTCTCCTTGTAGTCCAAGGGACTCTCAGGAGTCTTCTCCAACACCACAGTTCAAAAGCATCAACTCTTTGGCACTCAGCTTTCTTTATAGTCCAACTCTCACATCCATACATGACTACTGGAAATACCATAGCTTTGACTAGACAGATCTTTGTTGGCAAAGTAATTTCTCACAGCCTTAAACCACTGAGAAATCTGCAGTGCCATCTCTGAAATATTGTCCAAACATATTAATATTAATCTTTCTGCAATTAATGTTTTTAAAATCTTCTCTAAATTTTCTGGGGATAGGCAGACCTTCATTCAAGCACATTCTTTCTCGTTTTTTACCTACACACTTTCCTGTTGCACTCACTGGCAGAAACTCCCATCTTAAGTTCACCATTATCACTAACAACTTTAAGCACCATTACAATCGACAGAGGTAAAACCAGTGTTAAATCCAAAACATAACCTAGACCCCTGGAACATAATTCAGCTAGATCAAAGTGGATTTAGTGAATACTCTAAATCATGCTGAGATTCGTACCAATATAGAGAACTAAAATGTTAACTCAGAAACAACATTATATACATGCAACAGTTTTCAAGGGTTGTATTCTTCTTAAAGAAGAAGCTCTCTGAATTAGTATAAAAATATTAAACAAGGAGTCTTGAACTTCTTGTGTAAAGAGGTCAAAATATTTACCAGCCTCTTTTTAAGCCCTAAGAGGAAAAGGACTTTAAAAAAAAAATTAACACTAACCCTCTTCATTTTCATTTAACTTTCTAAACATCACAGTGGCTAAGATTTTGCTTGAAAATTAAACATATCATATAAGAAATGAATTGCCAGTCCAGGTTCGATACAGGATACAGGATGCTTGGGGCTGGTGCACTGGGATGACCCAGAGGGATGGTATGGGGAGGGAGGTGAGAGGGGGGTTCAGAATGGAGAACATGTGTACACCCATGGCGGATTCATGTTGATGTATGGCAAAATGAATACAATATTGTAAAGTAATTAGCTTCCAATTAAATAAATTTAAATTAAAAAATAATTAATAAATAAACATATATTTGAAATTAGAGGGTGAAAAGCACAATTTAGTTCTTATAAGACAGGCTCCAACTTCAGCTAAAACAGATAAGGGGATCCTAATGTCAAAACATACCTTGGCTTCTACTCCAAAACCATCAGGAATCAGGAGGGGGGCTTTTTGAAAATTATAAACAAATTCAACTTTTTACTTCTTAAAACAAAGATAAATCTTCTCATGGTTTTCGAGGCTTAGACATGTGAAATCAAGGTGTTGGCAAGGTCATGCTCCCTTGGAAGACTGACCTTGTCCCACTTCTGCTGGTTGCTGACAGTCCTCAGTGTTCTTGGGTTGTAGCCGCATCACTCTGGCCTCTTCCTCTGTTGTTTCATGGCCTCCTTCACTCCGGTGTGTCTATGTGTACCCAAATCTCTCTCTCCTCATAAGGACACCAGTCACTGGAGTTAGTGCCCAGCTGATCCAGTGTGACCTCATCTAAATATAGTTACGTAGCAAAGACCATATTTCAACAAGGTCACATTCATAGGTATTGGGGGATTAGGACTTAAATACATCTTTTGTGGAGACAAAATTCAGCTCACAGCTTTGGAAATTTATATGGGTCAGAAACTCTGGTCCATATAAAAAAAGGAGAGATTTGGTAAGGAACAAATGAAATACACCAGGAGCCACACTCACACAGAAGATACAGAGGACCACAAGGCTAAAGTCACCTGCCAATTGGAGCTCTGTGAATGCAGGTCACACTTTGCCACAGTGTTTTCTGGACCTGCTCCACCTCAAAATCTTCATCAGAAGTAGGAAAAAAAAAGGAAATTGACTAAAGAGAGGAGAGCCCTTTCAGTTACCCATAAATAACTAAAAATGTCGATCCCTTTGGCTACTTAGACTAAATCTCACAATGATTAAACCTCCATATAATAAGGATAGTAGCAATGCCATGCATCCACTTCCATCTTGCAATTATTGCAATTAAGATGAAGGTATCCTAACCCTCTTCCCCAAAAGAGAAGATGTAAAATCCTATCCATTACCACATTCATATCTGGGAGATATTAATTCCCCTTCCAGTGTGGCCACAATGCCACCTGAATATTTTCTAACCTAATGATTAAACTGCAAAACTAACAATACCAACAAAACTGACAGACATGTAGCTAAACTGACCAATAAGGAGAGAGAGAGAGTTAGAAAGGAGGGAGGAAGAGAAAGAGATGACAACTACCCACATTCCGTATATGAGATAGGAAAATAAGAAAGAAGGAAGATGACTTTTTAAAGTAAGATTATTTAAAACGTTACTTAGAATTAAGATCTAATTTCAGAAGAGCAAAATTGGTTGTTGGAACCAAGGTTTAGACTTTTTTAGCAGTAATGCTGAAGACTGGTTGTTGGCCAAGATTATGGCTGTAGCAAAACTCTAGCCAAAAGTAGAATGCACACTACTTCGGTGGGGGTAGTAAGAAAGACCAGTGAATCAAGAATGACCAGGAACACTTATGGCTAACTGATCTTTGACAAGGAAAGCAAGAATATATAAGACAAGGAAAACACAGTCCCTTTAGCAGGCGGTGTTGGAAAAGATGGATAGCTACATGGACATCAATAAAGTTAGAACACACCCTCACCATACACAAAAATAAACTCAAAATAGCTTAAAGACTTCAGTATAAGACATGACACCATGAAACTCACGGAAGAGAACATGAGCAAAACATTCTCTGACATGTAACTTATTGTTTTCTAAGGTCAGTCCACCAAGTCAGTAGAAATAGAAGAAAAAATGTACAAACGAGACCTGATTGAACTAATAAAATTTTGCACAGCAAATGAAAACATAAATAAACCATAGAGACAATCTACACAATGAGATAAAATATTTACAAACTGTGAGACCAACAAGGGCTTATTATCCAAAATATGTAACCGGCTTCTACAAATCAGTAACAACAACAATAACAAACAACCCTATCAAAAAATACCTAGAATACCTAAATAGACTTTGTTTCAAGGAGGACACACAGATGGCCATTAAGCACATGAAAAGATGTTCAACATCTCTAATTTTTAGAGACATGCAAGTAAAAACTAAAAGGAGGTACCACCTCACATTAATCAGAATGGCCATCATTAAAAACTCTATAAATAACACATGCTGGAGAGAGTTTGGAGTAAAGAGAACCCTCCAAAACTGTGGGTGGGAATGTAAATTGGTGTAGACCCTATATAAAATAAAATGGAGTTTCCTCAAAAAACTAAAAACAGACATGCCATATGATCCAGCAATCCCACACCTGGGCATATATCCAGAGAAAACTCTAATTCAAAAAACTCTAATTCATCCATAAGGATGTCAGTTCTCTTGTTTGGGACCTCATCCTACATATCACTTTATCTGGCTGTTTATATGTATCTTTCATAGCCTTTTATATATAATAAATTGGTAAACTAGCAAGGAAAAAAGATGAAAAACATACCAAAAAAATTCAAAAAGACTCATGCACCCCTGTGTTCATAGCAGCACTATTTCAATAGCCAAGACATGAAACAACCTAAATGTCCATTAACAGATGAATGCATAAAGATACACACAATAAAGAAAGAATAGAATAGTGCCATTTGCAGCAATCAGATGGATCTATAAATATATCATACTAAGTGAAGTATGTCAGAAATAGAAAATATCATATAATATCACTTATATGTGTAATCTAAAATATGACACAAATGAACTTATCTGCTAAAAGAAAAAAAAACAGACATAGAGAACAGACTTGTGGTTGTCAAGGGGGAGGGAAAACAGGAGGGATGGATTAGGAATTTGGGACTAGCAGATATGAAGTATCATACTATTATACATGTGCTTAGTCGCTCAGTCATGTCTGACTATTTGTGACCTCATGAACTGTAGCCCGTCAGGCTCCTCTGTCCATGGGATTCTCCAGGCAAGAATACTGGAGTGGATTGCCATTTCCTTCTCCAAGAAATCTTCCCAATCCAGGGATCAAACCCATGTCTCCTGCATTGCAGGAGGACTCTTTATACCCTGAGCCATCAGGGATATAGAATGGGTAAACAACGGGGTCCTGTTTTATAGCACAGGAAACTATATTAAGTATTCTTCAACATATCACTAGGAAAAATAAATAAGAACATAAATGAAGAAAGAATAAATAAATTGAGATTCCTGTCTTGAAAGTGAAGGATTATACTATCTTGAAGGATAATTGTGGTCAGTTTTTAAATTGCATGTTAGATGTGGATGTAACATAGCAACTGAAATATTGAATAGGAAGTTGCATGTGGTTTTGAAGGGAAGAAGAAAGATCATGTGTAAATTTTGGAATAAAATAACCAATTTGAGTATATTTAAGTCTACATATTAGCAAAAGTAAAGGGATTAGACAGCAATAATGTTAAAATACTTCAGTGCTTTATAAAGTCACCTACATGATGAAGAAACCTCTATTTTACACTTTAGTATTTTATTTTTCCCCCACAAAAATGACTATGTATAACTATAGAGTTTCCTGAATACTGCAATTTTGATATCTATATGCTGTCATTTAATTTAGAGCATATACTTTGTTTTCATTTTGAAAATGCTGTGTATAAATCTCTACATCTTTGATTTTCTCCATTAAATTATTTTGTTATAAGTATTTGATAAAGACTTATATATATAATTACAAAGCTCTCTCCATAACTACTTTACTGACCAAAACTACCAGTGGCATTTCACAAACACATGCAGCAAATACTTTCCAGCCCAAGATTTCAGAGAAGACCACTCATGACAAATGTTTTAGATGAGTGGTCACCTCTGCTTATAAAGTTCCTTTGTTCCTAGAGAATTCACAATGATCAGAATAGAAGCACAGGAATAAGGAGCATGAATATGGCCACTCTAAACCTGTTTGTTTGGGCTTCTAAAGGGATGAAATGACTGTGTTACTTCAGGTTTAGTCCAGAACACTGGGTCAGAAAAGAATTGACCAAAAAGTTCCTTTGAGTTTTTTAATAAAGTTCTGTAGCAAGCATGAATAAACTTATTGGCCAACCCATATCTTAAGGCCAGGAACCCTGCTCAGGATTGAAGAATGTTCGTGGCTCTGGCTTATTTTGTGACAGTACCAAGCCTTCCTCCACCTCCCAGCTGTACTGTGGACACAGGACTCTGATTTTACAAAAACACATCACAAAAATGCACAAAGTACACTCACCCATGCACAGATGCTTTCTCGTGGGCACAGTGGGTGATCAGTCCCCTCTGGGGAAAGACAGGTGGACAGAAAGCTCACATTCTCCCTCATGTCCCCAATACCGACACTTGATTCCAACCTTGCCTTGATCCCTAAAGATTGTCTGGTATTCTAGTTAACAGGCCCCCAGAATAGAGGTGCTGACCCAGCATTCATTCTCGGGTCTAAAGTTCCTTTGGAGCCCCCTCTGTCCTCATATCCTTTCTCTCTTCTCCAAGCAGCCCCTGGACAGTAGCATAAGACAAACTTAAAATACTGCCAAGTCCGCAGTGTTCTCTTTGAAAAATTGCAAAACATTAATTTTAATCCTTCTGCATTTAACCTTTTTACAAACTTCCCTTTGTTTTCCGGGGATAGGCAGACCTTTCTTCAGACCCATTCTTTCTCATTGTTCACCTACACGCTCTTAACTTGTTGGACACACGGGTGTAAACTCCCATCTTAAGTTCACCATCAGCACTGATAAGTTTACCTACCAATGACACAGGTAAAACTAGTGTTAAATTGTAAACGTAACCCAGAAGCCTGGAACACAATCCTACTGGATCAAAGTGGATTTAGTAAATACTACAAATCATTTTGAGAGTTATGCATATATAGGGAAAGAAAGAAAGAAAGTGAAGTTGCTCAGTCGTCTCCGACTCTTTGCGACCCCATGGCCTGTAGCCCACTAGGCTCTTCAGTCCATGGGATTTTCCAGGCAAGAATACTGGAGTGGGTTGCCATTTCCTTCTCCAGGAGATCTTCCGACCCAGGGATTGAACCTGGGTCTCCTGCATTGTAGGCAGACACTTTACCATCTAAGCCACAAGGGAAGTCCCCTATATAGGGAACTAGGTGGTTAATTTTAGCTTAGAAACCACAGTATACATATACATAAGAGAATTTTTTAAGTCTTGAAGGTTTTTGGAGCTATAAGGAAGATTCACTCAGAATGGCTGCAAAATTTAAATAAGGAGGTTGAAATTCTTGTCTGAAATGGTCAAATATATTTACCAGCCAACTGTGAAGCCTGATAATGAAGATGACTCTTTTTTTAAACTCTTGACTATCTTAGTCTTTTTATTTAAATTTCTAAACATCACATGAGATACACATTTATTTGAAATATGAAACACATATTTGAAATATGAAACACATATTTGATGAGTGATCTGATTACAGCATGTTAGGGGCTGAAAAGCACAATTCACTTCTTATAAAACAGACTCAATGCTAAACCAGATAAAGGGATCCAAATGTCTGAGTACAATCTGACTTCTACTCCAAAACCATTTGGGGATCAGGAGGGGAACGTCTTAAAAATTATAAAGTAAATTCAACTTTTATTATCCCAAGGCAGAAATTATGTCTTTCTATAGGTTTTTAGAGCTATAAACGTAAAACCAAGGTGTTGGCAGGAGCATGCTATCTTTCTTGTCTAGCACCTACTGATGACCTGCAGTCCAGCTTTCCTTAGCTTGTAGCTGCATCACTTCTATCTCTGCCTTTGTCATCTCATGGCCTCCTTCACTCTGGTGTGTCTATGTGTCTTCAAATCTCTCTCTCCTTATAAGCACACCAGTCATTGGAGTTAGTGTCCACCTAATCCAATCTGACTTCACCTAAATTTAGTTATATGTGCAAAAACCATTCTTTTTTTTAATTTATTTAATTGGAGGTTAATTACCGTACAATATTGTATTGGTTTTGCCATACATCAACGTGAATCTGCCACAGGTATACACATGTTCCCCATCCTGAACCCGCCTCCCTCCTCCCTCCCTGTACCATCCCTCTGGGTCATCCCAGTGCACCAGCCCCATGCATCCAGTATCATGCATCAAACCTGGACTAGTGATTGGTTTCATATATGATATTATACATGTTTCGATGCCATTCTCCCAAATCATCCAATAACGTGACATTCCTGTGTATTGGGAGATTAGAACTTAAGTACATCTTTTGTGGGGACATAATTCAACTCACACTTGGAAAATTACATACATAGATCAAAATCTCAGGTCTATATAAGAAAGGAAGAATATAGACAAGGAATAAATGAAATAAGTCAGGAACCACAGTTGCACAGAAGATGCAGGAGACTGTGAACCCAAAGTTACCTGCTAATCAGAGCTCCATGATGGCAGGACAAACTTTGCCACATTTGCTTTAGCCCTTTTAAGGGCCTGCCTGAGAAGCTCCATTAGAAGCAGGAAGGTTAAAAAAATAGAAGAAGAAGAAATGTATTCTCCTTTCTTTAGTCAAGTTCCTCCTATAAATAACCAAAATAGTCTACCCCTTTAGCTACTTAGCACCATTCTTACTATGATGAAGAAAATAACTTTCATATGATAAGAATAGTAGCAACATCATGCATCATCTCCACCATCAACTATTGTGGATAAGAGGAAGATATCCTCACCCTCTTCCCCAAAATAGAAGGTGCAAAATCCTACCCATTACCACATCCTTATCTGAGATTATTAATTCCTCTTCTAGTTCAGCCACAATCTGACCTAATTATTTTGGAATCTAGAGATTAAATTGAAATGTTAACAATTGCCAAGAAAATTGACAGGTGTGTAACTAGATTGGTCAATAAAAGGAGCATCAGAGAAAGAGGGGGGAAACCAACCATCCACCAACAGTCCTTACATAAAATTAGAAGGAAAAAGCAGGAAGATGACTTTTAAAGTAAAATTATTGAATATGTTACATAGAATTCAGATCTAATTTCACAGGGACAACACTGGATTCAGAGACTAGGGTTTAGACTTTTCTAGCAGAAATGATGAGAACAGGTATTGGCCAAGCTTATGATCATAGCAAAATTCTATCCAAAAGTAGAATATGTATGGCTTAGGTGTGGAAAGTAAGAAATACCAAGGAATGAAGAATCACACTGAAAACCTAATTGTCAATTAATCTTTGACAAGTGATGCCAGAATATATAAAACAGGAAAACACAGTCTCTTTAGCAAGTGGTGTTGGGAAAGCTGGACAGCCACATGGAAATCGATGAAGTTAGATTGATTTCCAGCACATCATACACAAAAATAAACTCAAAATGGCATAAAGGCTTAAATATAAGAAACGAAACAATGAAATTCCAAGAAGTGAATGTAGGCAAAGAATTCTTTGACACAAGTCGTACCAATGTTTTCTAAGGTCAGTTGATCAAGGCAATAGAAATGAAAGTAAAAATAAACAAATGTGACACTTGATGAAAATAATAAGCCCCTGTACAGCAAAGGAGAGTGTAAGCAACATGAAAAGACAGTCTTCAGAATGAAAGCAAATATTTGCAAACTATGTGACCAACAAGAACTTAAAATCCAAAATGTACAACCAGCTTATACAGATCAATCACAGACACACTATCAAAAACAGGTAGAATACCTAAGTAGACTTTTCTTCAAAGAAGACTTACTGCTGACCATTAGACGCATGAGAAGATGCTCAACGTCACTAATTGTTAGGGCCATGCAAGTCAAAAGTACAACGGGGTACCACCTCGCAGTAGTCAGAATGGCTGTCGTTTAAAACTACAAATAGCAAATGCTGGAGAGGGTGTGGAGTAAAGAAAACTCTCTTACACTGTTGATGGGAATATAAATTGGTGTAGCCACTCTACAAATACTATGGAAGGTCCTCCAAAAACTAAAAATAGACTTGCCATATGATCCATTAATCCCACTCCTAGGCAAATATCTGGGGAAATTCTACATCCAAAAAGATCTATGAGGACATCTGATCCTTAGTTTGAGAACTTGTCCTGGGTATCTCTTTATCTGGTTGTTGATTTATATCCTTAGGTAGTTTTTTATATGTAATAAATTGGTAAGCTAGCAGAAAAAAACAATGCAAACAAACCCCCAAAGTTACACATACCCCTATGTTCAAGGAGCACTATTTACAATAGCCAAGACTTCAGTTCAGTTCAGTCGCTCAGTCGTGTCCGACTCTTTGCGACCCCATGAATTGCAGCATGCCAAGCCTCCCTGTCCATCACCATCTCCCGGAGTTCACTCAGACTCACATCCATCGAGTCAGTGATGCCATCCAGCCATCTCATCCTCTGTCGTCCCCTTCTCCTCCTGCCCCCAGTCCCTCCCAGCATCAGAGTCTTTTCCAATGAGTCAACCCTTCGCATGAGGTGGCCAAAGTGTTGGAGCTTCAGCTTTAGCATCATTCCTTCCAAAGGAATCCCAGGGTTGATCTCCTTCAGAATGGACTGGTTGGATCTCCTTGCAGTCCAAGGGACTCTCAAGAGTCTTCTCCAACACCACAGTTCAAAAGCATCAATTCTTCAGCGCTCAACCTTCTTCACAGTCCAACTCTCACATCAGGAAAAACATCATCACCACAGGAAAAACCATAGCCTTGACTAGACGGACCTGAGTCGGCCAAGTAATGTCTCTGCTTTTGAATATGCTATCTAGGTTGGTCACAACTTTTCTTCCAAGGAGTAAGCGTCTTTTAATTTAATGGCTGCACAACTGAAGTGTCAATAGCAGATGAATGCATAAAGATGTGTACACACACACACAACAGACTATTACTTAGCAATTAAAAATATAATGAAATAATGCCATTGGCAGAATGTGGGTCAACCTAGAGATGTATCATACTAAGCAAAGTAATTCAGAAATAGAAAGACAAATATCATATCACTTATAGGTGGTATCTAAAACACAACACAAATGAACTTATCTATGAAACAGAAACAAATTCACATGCATAGGGTTCAGACTTGTGGTGGTGAAGGTAGAAGGAGGCATGGGGGATGGATTGGGAATTTAGGACTAGAGATGTGAACTATTACAGAATGGATAAACAACAACATCGTATTGTGTAGCATAGGTAACTATATTCAATACCCTGTGATAAGTCATAGTGAATGAAAGTCACTCAGTTATGTCTGCCTCTGCAACTCCATGGATTATAGCCCACCAGGTTCCTCTGTCCATAGAATTCTCCAGGCAAGAATACTGGAGTGGGTAGCCATTCCCTTTTCCAGGGGATCTTCCCAACCCAGGGATCGAATGTAGATCTCCCACATTGCAAGCAGATTCTTTACCATCTGAACCAGCAGGGGAGTGGAGTGGATAACTTATCACTTCTTCAGGGAATCCCCCTGATCCAGGATTCAAACCAGGGTCTCCTGCATTGCAGGCAGATTCTTTACCAGCTGGGCTACTAGGGAAGCCCTACTAAGGAAGAAATAAAAAATAAAGATGTTGAGACTCTGTCTGGAAAAATCAATGATTGTATCTTGAAATAAATCATAATGATGGTTAATTTTTAACAACGGAGTTTTAGGTATAGGTGGAAAATACAAATTGAACTATTGAATAGGAAGTGATACATGGTTTTGGAGGGTAGAATCAGCATCATGGTTGGAGATATAAATTTTGGAATAATAAAAAAACCTTTTTGGGTGTATATAAATCTACATAATAGGAAATGTAAAGGAATTAGACATAAATACTATTGGAATACTTAGTTTTCCTATGCAGCTACCTAAGTGAAGTGGAAACTTCCTTCTTATATTCTGGTAGTTTTTTTTTTCCCCACCTACAATAATGACTATGAATAGTGTATAGTTCCCTCGCTGCTATAACTTTTAAATCTAATATGCTATCACTTAATTTATAGTGTATAAACTGTTCTCCTTTTGAAAACAAAGTATATATATCTCTACATCTTTGATTATTTCCATTACATTTTTCTTAGGTGTTAAAACAATTTGTTAAGACTTGGGTATATTTCTGAAGTTCCCTTGGTAACTCTTTTACTAACTGAAAATATCAATGGCATTTCAAAAACACATGAAGCAAAGACTTATCATCCCTGGATTTTAGAGGAGACAACAGTAACCACTGTCTTTCGACTCGAGGGCACCTCTGTAATGTTCCTTTGTTCTTGGAGAATTCCCAGTGATCAGAGTAGAGCCCCTGGGAGAAGTGAGGATGTAACCTCAAAACCTGTTCTGGGTTCTAAAGTGTTGGAATAAATATGTCCCCTGAGATTTACTCCAGAACAATGGGTAAGAGAGAGTATTGGGCTGGTCAGAAACTTTGTTTGGGGTTTTCTGTAAGATGCTATAGAAAAACTAGAAACAACTTTTTAGCCCACCCATATCCTAGTATTTAAAGGCCAGGAAACCTACTCACACTTGAAGAATATTCATACGATTGGCTGATTTTGTAGCAGTACTCTTTACCCCTAAATCTCCCAACTATTGTATGGACCCAAGACTTGGATTTGGGGGAGAAAATACCTATAACAAACAGTAATACATAAAGGTCACTTACTTCTTCACAGATGCTGTATCAGGGGCATAATGTGTGATCAGTCTCCTCATGGGAAAGACAGGTGGAAACAGGTTCACATTCTCCCTCAGTTCTCAGCACCAGCCTCACTCCCTTCTCATATCCTTTCTCTCTTCTCCAACTAGCCCCTCAACCGTAGGCACCAGGCAGATGTAAACCAGCACTGATTCCGCAGCATCCTCTCTGAAATCTTGTCCAAACCTTTAATGTTAATCCTTAGCATTTATCCTTTTTAAATCCTTCCCTTAATTTTCCTGGGATAGCCAGACATATCTTCAGACCCATTCGTTCTCATTTTTCACCTACACACTCTTTCTTGTCAGAGGCACTGGAATAAACTTCCATCTTAAGTTCACTATCATCACTGACAACTTTAACCACCATTATCAAGATTGCCAGGAAAAATATCAATAACCTCAAATATGCACATGACATCACCCTTATGGCAGAATGTGAAGACGAGCTAAAGAGCCTCTCAATGAAGGCAAAAGAGGCAAGTGAAAAAGCTGGCTTAAAACTCAGCATTCAAAAAACTAAGATCATGGCATCTGGTCCCATCACTTCATAGCAAATTGATGTGTGACCATCGAAACAGTGACAGACTTCATTTTCTTGGCCTCCAAAATAACTGAAGATGGTGACTGCAGCCANAACTTTGTTTGGGGTTTTCTGTAAGATGCTATAGAAAAACTAGAAACAACTTTTTAGCCCACCCATATCCTAGTATTTAAAGGCCAGGAAACCTACTCACACTTGAAGAATATTCATACGATTGGCTGATTTTGTAGCAGTACTCTTTACCCCTAAATCTCCCAACTATTGTATGGACCCAAGACTTGGATTTGGGGGAGAAAATACCTATAACAAACAGTAATACATAAAGGTCACTTACTTCTTCACAGATGCTGTATCAGGGGCATAATGTGTGATCAGTCTCCTCATGGGAAAGACAGGTGGAAACAGGTTCACATTCTCCCTCAGTTCTCAGCACCAGCCTCACTCCCTTCTCATATCCTTTCTCTCTTCTCCAACTAGCCCCTCAACCGTAGGCACCAGGCAGATGTAAACCAGCACTGATTCCGCAGCATCCTCTCTGAAATCTTGTCCAAACCTTTAATGTTAATCCTTAGCATTTATCCTTTTTAAATTCTTCCCTTAATTTTCCTGGGATAGCCAGACATATCTTCAGACCCATTCGTTCTCATTTTTCACCTACACACTCTTTCTTGTCAGAGGCACTGGAATAAACTTCCATCTTAAGTTCACTATCATCACTGACAACTTTAACCACCATTATCAAGATTGCCAGGAAAAATATCAATAACCTCAAATATGCACATGACATCACCCTTATGGCAGAATGTGAAGACGAGCTAAAGAGCCTCTCAATGAAGGCAAAAGAGGCAAGTGAAAAAGCTGGCTTAAAACTCAGCATTCAAAAAACTAAGATCATGGCATCTGGTCCCATCACTTCATAGCAAATTGATGTGTGACCATCGAAACAGTGACAGACTTCATTTTCTTGGCCTCCAAAATAACTGAAGATGGTGACTGCAGCCATGACATTAAAAGACGCTTGCCCCTTGGAAGAAAAGCTATGTTCAACCTAGATAGCATATTAAAAAGCAGAGACATTACTGACAAAGGTCCATCTGGTCAAAGCTATGGTTTTTCCAGTAGTCATGTATGGATGTAAGAGTTGGACTATAAAGAAAGCTGAGTGCCAAAGAACTGATGCTTTTGAACTATGGTATTGGAGAAGGCTCTTGAGAGTCCTTTGGACTGCAAGAAAATCCAACCAGTCCATTCTGAAGGAAATCAGTCCTGAATATTCATTGGAAGGACTTATGCTGAAGCTGAAACTCCAATACTTTGGCCACCTGATGTGAAGAGCTGACTCATTTGAAAAAACCCTCATGCTGGGAAAGATTGAGGGTGGAAGGAGAAGGGGACGCCAGAGGATGAGGTGGTTGGATGCGTCACCAACTCAATGGATATGAGTTTGAGTAATCTCTAGGAGTTGTTGATGGACAGAGAGGCCTGGTGTGCTGCAGTCCATGGGGCTGCAAAGAGTCAGACACAACAGAGCAACTGAACTGAACCGATGTATGGATGTGAGAGTTGGACCATAAAGCAAGCTGAGTGCTGAAGAATTGATGCTTTTGAACTGTGGTATTGGACTGATGCTGAAGCTGAAGCTCTAATATTTTAGCTACCTGATGGTGAGAGCTGACTCACAAGAAAAGACACTGATGCTGGGAAAGATTGAAGGCAGGAGGAGAAGAGAATGATGGAAGATGAGATGGCTGGATGGCATCACTGACTTGATGGACATGAGTTTGAGCAAGCTCTGGGAGATGTGGAGGACAGGGCAGCCTGGTGTGTGGCAGTCCATGGGGTCACAAAGAGTGGGACACGACTGAGTGATTGAACAACTAATGACAAAGATAAAATCTATCTTAACCTATACAAAATCCAGTTGGATCAAAGTGGATTTAGTGAGTATTCAAAATCATTCTGAGATTCATGAAAATGCAGAGAATTAAGAGATTAACTTAGAAACAACATTATATTTATGCCACAGATTTTTTAAAAGGGTTGTGTTCAGAGTGTTTGAAGTCATAAGGAAGATGCTCTGAATTGGTTCATATCTTAAACAAGGAAACTTGCATTTTGGGTCCAAAGAGATCAATATATTTGCCAAGAAGTTAAGCCCTATGATAAAATGCCTTAAAAAAAAAATTTCTTTTTCTCAAAACCGTCTTAATCTCTTCATTTAAATTTCTAAACATCACTGTGGCTAAGCATTTATTTGAACAATAAGCATATTTAAAGAGTGAACTGATAACCAAGTCAGGTTACACTAGGTTAGAGGGTGAAAAGCACAATTTAGTTCTTGTAACACAGGCTCCAACTAAGTTCAATCATGTAATGGGATCCAAATATCTAAGTGTATCCTGGCTTCCACTACAAAACTGCCTGGGGGTCAGGGGAAGGGCTTTTTAAAAATTATAAAGAAAAATTCAACTGTTTTTTTCATAAGATATATATATGTAACCTTTCTAATGTTCAAAGGCTAGAAATTTGCAATCAAGATGTCGTTAGGATCATGATCTCTTTGAAGGCTCTTATCTTGTGCAACTTCTGCTGGTTGTCTGACAGTCCTCAGCTTTCCTTAGCTTGTAGCAGCATCACTCCTGTCTCTGCCTTTGTCATCACATGACCTCCTTCATTCTGGTGTGTCTATGTGTCTCCAAATTTCTCTCTCCTTATAAGGACACAAGTCATTGGGGTTATGCCTGCCAAATCCAGTAAGACCTCATCTAAATTAGGTTACATCTGCAAAGAAGACGTTTCCAAATAAGGTCACATTCCTAGGTATTGCGAGATTGAGACTTAAGTACATCTTTTAGAGGCAAACAGTTCAAGTCATAACACTGGAAAACTATAGAAGCCAGGAACTCAGATGTCTATGAAGAAAGGAAGAGATTAGAGAAGGAATAAATGAATACAGCCAGGAGTCACACTCACACAGAATATGCAAGAGACCACAAGCCTAGTCACCTGTCAATCAGCTCCAGGAACACAGGACACACTCTGCCATAGCAGTTCCTCAGTGGTGGAACTGCCCTCCGTCAGAAGCTCCATCAGAAGAGGAAAAAAAAAAAAAATCTACTTCGCTTTAATCAATTTCCTACCAGGTTTTCCTATAAATAACCAAAATAATCTCCCCCTTTGGCCAATTCATAGCATTCTCAGCATCATTAAAGGTCCATGTAATAAAAATACCAATAACATCATGCAACCATCTCTAGCATTCAACTATTGCAGTTAACAAGAAGATACCCTCACCTTCATCCCCCAAAAGAAGGTGCAAAACCCTATCCATCCCCACATCCATATCTGAGAGATATTGATTCTGCTTCTAGTTCAGCCACAATCCCATCTAGCTATTTTGTAATCTAAAGATTAAATTGTAAAGTTAACAGTTGCCAACAAAACTGACAGGCATGTAGCTAGACTAACCAATAAAGGCGGTGGTGGGAGGCTGGGGAGGGGCAACTCAGCCACCCACCCACATTCCTTATAGAAAACAGAAGGAGAAAGCAGGAAGATGACTTTTGAAAGATTATTGAAAATGTTTCTTAGAATTAAGATCTACTTTCAAACAGACAATACTGAGTGTTGGGAGCAGGATTTAAACTTTTCTAACTATAATGCCAAGAACTGGTTGTTGGCCAGGATTAGCTAAAATTAGAATGAACATTACTTGGGTGTGGGAAGGAAGAAATCAAGAACAACACCGAACACCTGTGGAGAGAGGCCAGCCTATGAAAGGAGGAAAACACAGTCTCCTCAGCAAGTGCAGCTGGGAAAGCTGAATAGTCACATGCAAATCAGTGAATTAGAACACACCCTCGCACCACACACAAAAATCAGCTCATGAAGGCGTAAAGACGTCAATACAAGACGTCACACCACTAAAACTCCTAGAAGAGAGCGCAGGCAAAACATTCTCTGACATAAATCATGCCAGTGTTTTTTCTACGGTCACTCTTCCAAGACAATAGAAATAAAAACAATAATAACGAAAGACATATAATGAAATTAATAAGAATTTGCACAAGAAAGGAAACCATAAACAAAGCAAAAACCAGTATACAGAATGAGACAATATTTGCAAACCATGCAACCAACTAAGGTTTAATATGCACAGTATACAAACAGGGACTTCGCTGTTGATCCAGTGGTCAAGACTTCACCTTCCAACACAGAGGGTGTGTGTTTGATCCTGGTTAGGAGCTAAGATCCCACATGCCTTGCAGCCAAAACCCTAAAACAGAAACCATATTGTAGCAAATTCAATAAAGAATTTAAGGGAAATAGTACACACACGAAATCTTATATATGGCTCATACAACTCTACAATGAAACAGAAATCAAAAAATAGGCAAAATACCTAAATAGACGTTTCTCCAAAAATGACATGAATATAGCCAATAGGCACATGAAAAATGCATTCCTCTAATAACTAGCTAATAAGTGATGTTGAGCAAGTCAAAACTACAGTGAGGTGCCACTTCCTACTGTCAGAATGTTCTTAGTTGATCAGTCATGTCCGTCTCTTTGTGACCCTTTGGACTGCCAGTCTCCTCTGTCCATGAGATTTTTCAAGCAAAATTACTGGAGTAGGTTGCCATTCCCTTCTCCAGGGGATCTTCCCAACCAAGGTCTACGGGCCAAGTGTTTACCATCTGAGCCACCAGACTGGTCAGAATAGCCATCATTGAAAAACCTACATATAACAAATACTAGATAAGTTGTAAAGGAAAGGAAACCTTCCTATACTGTTGGTGTGAATATAAATTGGTGCAGTCACTAATACGAACACCTATTGTCAATTAATCTTTGACAAGTGAGGCCAGAATATATAAAACGAGGAAAACACAGTCTCTTTAGAAATCTAGTATGGAGATTCCTTAAAGAACTAAAACTAGAATTGCCATATTATACAGCAACTCCACTTCTGCGTATATATCTGGAGAAAACTCTAATTCAAAAACATACATGCACTCCTATGTTCAAAGCACACTATTTACAATAGCCCAGGCATAGAAGCAACCTAAGTGTCCATCAACAAATGAAAAGATAGAGGTGTTTGTATATACATTATACTGTGTATTTATTAATAAATACACACATAATAAACTATTACCCTGCCATAAACCGGAGAAGGCGATGGCACCCAACTCCAGTACTCTTGTCTGGCAATCCCATGGAGAGAGGAGCCTGGTAGGCTGAAGTCCATGGGGTTGTGAAGAGTCGGACACGACTGAGCAACTTCCCTTTCACTTTTCACTTTCATGCGTTGGAGAAGGAAATGGCAACCCACTCCAGTGTTCTTGCCTGGAGAATCCCAGGGACAGGGGAGCCTGGTGGGCTGCCGTCTATGGGGTCACACAGAGTCGGACACGACTGAAGTGACTTAGCAGCTGCCATAAACAGAATGAAATAGTGTCACTTGCAACAACATGGATAGACATAGAGATTATCATACTAAGGCAAGTAAGTCAGAAATAGAAAGACAAATATCATATCACTTATATGTGGAGTGTAAAATATGTCACAAATGAACTTATCAACAAAACAGAAATAAACTTATAAGCATAGAGAACAGGCTTGTAGTTGACAAGGGAGATGGGGAGAAAGCAAGGGATGAAATGGGAATTTGGAATTAGAAAATGTGAACTATTATATGTAGAATGGACAAACTTCAAAGTCCTATTCTATAGCACAGAAAACTATATTCCATATCCTGCAATAAATCATACTAAGACAAATAAATATTGTGATTCTGGTCTTAAAAGTGAATGATTGTACTGTATCTTGAAATAAAGCTTAAATGTTGGTCTGTTTTTAAAACATAACGTTTCAGGTGTGGATGGAACATACAAATTGAAATATTAAATTGGGTTGATATGCAGTTTTGAAGGAAAGAAATAGAATTACAGTTGGAGATATAAATTTTGGAATAAAATTCCCTATTTGAGTATATTTAAATCAACATATTTATAAAAGTAAAGGTATTATAAATCAATACTATTAAAATATTGTCACTAAAGTGAAAAAGAAACATTTATTTTATATTCTAGTAGCTTTTTTCTCCCAACACAGATGACTATGAATAGCTATGTAGTTTCCTGAGTGCTATAATTTCCAAATCTAACATGCTATTTTTAATGCATATTATATACTTTGTTTTCATTTTGAAAATGCAGTATATTAATTCCTGCCTCTTTGATTTTTTTACATCAATTTTTAAGTGTTATAAGCATTTGTTGGAGGCTGAAACTCCAATCTAGATAGTATATTCAAAAGCAGAGACATTACCTTGCCGACTAAGGTCTGTCTAGTCAAGGTTATGGTTTTTCCTGTGGTCATGTATGGATGTGAGAGTTGGACTGTGAAGAAGGCTGAGCGCCGAAGAATTGATGCGTTTGAACTGTGGTGTTGGAGAAGACTCTTGAGAGTCCCTTGGACTGCAAGGAGATCCAACCAGTCCATTCTGAAGGAGATCAGCCCTGGGATTTCTTTGGAAGGAATGATGCTGAAGCTGAAACTCCAGTACTTTGGCCACCTCATGCGAAGAGTTGATTCATTGGAAAAGACTCTGATGCTCGGAGGGATTAGGGGCAGGAGGAGAAGGGGACGACCGAGGATGAGATGGCTGGATGACATCACGGACACGATGAATGTGAGTCTGAGTGAACTCCGGGAGATGGTGATGGACAGGGAGGCCTGGAGTGCTGCGATTCATGGGGTCGCAAAGAGTCGGACACGACTGAGCGACTGAACTGAACCGAACCGAACCGAAACTCCAATACTTTGGCCACCTGATGAGAAGAACTGACTCTTTTGAAAAGACTGTGACTCTGGGAAAGATTGAAAGTGTGAGGAGAAGGGGACAACAGAGGATGATATGGTTGGATGGCATCACCAACTCAATGGACATGAGTTTGAGTAAACTCTGGGAGTTAGTGATGGACAGGGACACCTGGTGTGCTGCAGTCCATAGAGTTGCAAAAAGTCAGACATGACTGAGCGACTAAACTGAACTGAAGTGAAGTGAAGTCAGTCATGTCCGACTCTTTGCCACCCAGTGGACTGCAGCCCTCTGTCTCCTCTGTCCATGGGATTCTCCAGGCAAGAATCCTGGAGTGGGTTGCCATTTCCTTCTCCAGGGGATCTTCCCAACCCAGGGATCTAATCTGCGTCTCCTGCATTGCAGGCAGATGCTTTATCCTCAGCCACCAGGGAAGTCCAGCATTTGTTAAAGACTTATAGTTACAAAGTTCTCTCAATAACTTTTACTAACTAAAACTACCATTGGCATTTACAGATGAAGCATAGATTTCCAACCCAGAATTTTAGAGAAGAGGTCTTACGACCACTGTCTTTATACTAGAGATTACATCTGCTTCTAAAGTTCCTTTGTTATTGCAGAACTCACAGTGATCAGAGTAGGACCTCAGGGAGAAGTGATGATGTGGCTACTCAAAGCCTGCTCTGGGTTCTAAAGGGACAGAATGAAGGGCCCTTGAGGTTTAGTCCAGAACACTAGGTCGGAAAGAGTACTGGGTTGGTCAAAATATTTATTCAATGTTTTCCATAAGATGCTATAGAAAAACAAGAGCAAAATTTTTGGCCAACCCATACATCAGTATTTCAAGGCCAGGAAACCTGCTCAGGATTAAGAATATTCATGCCATTGCCTTACTCTGTAACAGTCCTCTACCTCCAAACTAATACTATGGACACAAGACTCTGATTTTGAAAAAAATGCATATCAAAAACAATACACAAAATTCACTCACTCATGCACAGATACTTTCTCATGGGCCAAATGGGAGATCAGTCACTTGTAGGGAAAGACAGGTGGACAGAAGTTTCACTTTCTCCCCCATGTTCTCAATAACCCCATTTCTTTCCAACCTTCTCTTTTTTTTTTTAATTTTTATTTTAACTTTAGTTTACTTTACAATACTATATTGGTTTTGCCAAACATTGACATGAATTCACCACGAGTGTACATGCGTTCCCAAACATGAATCCCCTCCCACCTCCCACCTCCCACCCCATAACATCTCTCTGGGTCCTCCCCATGCACCAGCCCCAAGCATCCTGCATCCTGCATCAGATATAGACTGGCGATTCGTTTCTTACATGATAGTATACATGTTTCAATGCCATTCTCCCATCTCATCCCACCCTCTCCCTCTCTCCCAGAGTCCAAAAGTTCACTCTATAGATCTGAGTCTCTTTTGTTGTCTCGCATACAGGGTCATCATCACCATCTTTCTAAATTCCATATATATGCATTAGTATACTGTATTGGTGGTTTTTTCTTTCTGGCTTACTTCACTCTGTATGATCGGCTCCAGTTCCATCCATCTCCTTAGAACTGATTCAAATGTATTCTTTTTAATGGCTGAGTAATACTCCATTGTGTATATGTACCACAGCTTTCTTAGCCATTCA
>SJYQ01000643.1:788560-802433 GCA_006410935.1 Redunca redunca
GCACTTGAAGCATTTGAAAATGCTTCTTAGAATTAAGATCTAATTTCAAATGGGCAACACTGAATGTGGGGAGTAAGATTTAAACTTTTCTAACCATAGTGCCAGGAACTGGTTGTTGGTCAAGATTATAACTGTGGCAAAATTCTCACCAAAATTAGAATAAGCATGTCTTGGCTGTAGGAGGTAAGAAACAGCAAGGAATCAAGAATGACACTGAACACCTATGGTCAATTAGTCTTTGACAGAAGAGGCCAGAATATATAAAATGAGGATAACACACTCTCTTCAGCAAGTGCTGCTGTGAAAGCTGGACAGCCACTTGCAAATTTAAAAAGTTAGAATTCACCCTCACACCACACACAGAAATAAACTCATGAAGGCTTAAAGACTTCAACATAAGACATGACACCATCAAACTCCTAGAAGAGAACACAGGCAGAACACTTTCTGACATAAATCATGCCAGTGTTTTCTAAGGTCAGTTTCCAAGGCGATAGCTATAAAAGCAAAAAACCAGAGGGATCTAATCAAATTAACAAGCTTTTGCACTACAAAGGAAACCATAAACAAAGCAAAAAGCCAATTTACAGAATGAAAGACAATATCTGCAAACCATGCAACCAACTATGGTTTAATGTGCAAAATATACAAACAGGGGCTTCCCTGTCAGTCTAGTGGTCAAGACTTCACCTTCCAATGCAGAAGGTATATGTTTGATCCCTGGTTGGGGAGCTTAAATCCCACATGCCTTGCAGTCAAAAACATAAAACAGAAACAATATTGTAATAAATTCAATATAGAATTTAAAGAAAAGAGTACACACACAAAATCTTTATATATATATATAGTGCATAGAACTCAATAATGAAAAACAACAACAACAAAAAAAATTTGGCAGAATACCTAAATAGACATTTCTCCAAAGATAACATGCATATGGCCTATAGGCACATGAAAAGATGCATTTCTGTAATAATTAACTAATTAGCAATGTTCAGCAAGTCAAAACTACAGTGAGGTACCACTTCATACAAATAGCCATCGTTAAGAAGCCTATAGATAAGAAATACTGCAGAAGGTGTAGAGAAAAGGAAAGCTTCCTATACTGTTGGTGGGAATGTAAATTGGTGCAATCACTATAAAAAATAGTATGGCGGTTCCTCAAACAACTAAAAATAGAGTCACTGTATGATCCAGCAATCTCATTTCTGGGCATATATCCGGAGAAAAATCTAATTGAAAAAGATACATGCAACCCTATGTTCAAAATACCCTGTTTACAATAGACAAGCAACGTAAGTGTCCATCAGCAAATCAAAATGTAAAGGGGCATGTGTATATTTATTATATATATTGTGCATTTACTATTAATGTATATATCTCAGATATGCAGATGAAACCACACTTATGGCAGAAAGCAAAGAAGAATTAAAGAGCCTCTTGATGAAAGTGAAAGAGGAGAAGTGAAAAAGTTGGCTTAAAACTCAACATTCAAAAAACTAATTTCATGGCATCCGGTCCCATCACTTCATGGCAAATAGATGGGGAGACAATGGAAACAATGGCAGACTTTATTTGGGGGGGCTCCAAAATCACTGCAGATGGGGACTGCATCCATGAAATTAAAAGATGCTTGCTCTTTGGAAGAAAAGCTATGACTAACCTAGACAGCATATTAAAAAGCAGAGACATTACTTTGCTGACAAAGGTCCATATAGACAAGCAATGATTTTTCCAGTAGTCACATATGGATTTGAAAGTTGGACCATAAAGAAAGCTGAGCATTGAAGAATTGATGCTTTTGAACTGTGGTACTGGAGAAGACTCTTGAGAGTCCCTTGGACTGCAAGGAGATCAAACCAGTCAATCCTAAAGGAAATCAGTCCTGAATATTCTTTGGAAAGGCTAATGGTGAAGTGGAAGCTTCAATACTTTGGCAACCTGATGTGAAGAACTGACTCACTGAAAAAGAACCTGATGCTGAAAGATTGTAGATGCCTTCAATCTTTCAGCATCAGGGTCTGAGAGAAGGGGATGACAGAGGATGAGATGGTTGGATGGTATCACCGACACAATGGACATGAATTTGAGTAGGTTCTGGGAGCTGGTGATAGACAGGGAGGTCTAGCATGCTCCATCCACGGGGTCTCAGAGAGTCAGAAATGACTGAGTGAGTGACTGAACGGACACAAAGTAGAATAGTACTCAGACATAAAAAGAATGAAATGACATTTGCAACAACATGGATAGACCTAGAGGTTATCATACTAAGGAAAGTTAAGTCAGAAATAGAAAGACAAACATCGTATGATATCACTTACATGGAATGTGAAATGTGGAACAAATGAACTCATTGATGAAACAGAAATAAACTCACGTGCATAGAGAACAGACTTGTAGTTGACAAGGGTGAGGAAGAGGATAAGAGGGGTGGAATGGGAATTTGGGATTAGCAGATGTGAAATGTTACATATAGAATGGATAGACTACAAGTTTCTATTGTAGAGCACAGGAAACCATATTCCATTTCCTGTAACAAATCATACTAGGATAAATGAATGAATAAGCATTGAGATTCTGCTCTTGAAAGTTAATGATTGTACTGTTTCTTGAAATAAAGTATAATATTGTTCAGTTTTTAGCACATAAATTTTCAGTTGTGGATGGAATATACAAATTGAAATATTAAATAGGGAGTGATATGTGGTTTTGGAGGGAAGAAGAGGGATTATGGTTGGAGATGTAAATTTCTGAATAAAATATCCTATATGAGTATATTTAAGTTTACATGTTAGTAAAAGTAAAGGGATTAGACATAAGTTCAGTTGAGTTCAGTCACTCTCTCGTGTCCGACTCTTTGTGAACCTCATGGACTGCAGGACGCCAGGCCTCCCTGTTCATCATTAACTCCTGGAGCTCACTCAGACTCATGTCCATCGAGTTGGTGACGTCATCCAATCATCTCATCCTCTGTCATCCCCTTCTCCTCCTGCCTTCAGTCTTTCCCAGCATCAGGGTCTTTTCCAATGAGTCAGTTCTTCACATCAGGTGGCCAAAGTATTGGAGTTCCAACTTCAGCATCAGTCCTTCCAATGAATACCCAGGAATGATGTCCATTAGTTTGGACTGGTTGGATCTCCTTGCAGTCCAAGGGACTCTCAAGAGTCTTCTCCAACACCGCAGTTCAAAAGCATCAATTCTCCAGCACTCAGCTTTCTTTATAGTCTCACATCCATACATGACCACTGGAAAAACCATAGCCTTGACTAGATGGACCTTTGTTGGCAAAGTAATGTCTCTGCTTTGTTTTTTTTAATATAAATTTATTTATTTTAATTGGATATTAATTGCTTTTTAATATGCTGTCTAGGTTGGTCATAATTTTCCTTCCAAGGAGTGAGCGTCTTTTAGTTTCATGGCTGCAATCAACTTCTGATTTTGGAGCCCCCCAAAATAAAGTCTGACACTGTTTCCACTATTTTCCCATCTATTTCCCATGAAGTGATGGGACTGGATGCCATGATCTTAGTTTTCTGAATGTTGAGCTTTAAGCCAACTTTTTCACTCTCCTCTTTCACTTTCATCAAGAGGCTTTTGAGTTCCTCTTCACTTTCTGCCATAAGGGTGGTGTCATCTGCATATCTGAGGTTATTGATATTTCTCCCAGCAATCTTGATTCCAGCTTGTGTTTCTTCCAGCCCAGCGTTTCTCATGATGTACTCTGCATATAAGTTAAATAAGCAGGGTGACAATATACAGCCTTGACATACTCCTTTTCCTATTTGGAACCAGTCTGTTGTTCCATGTCCAGTTCTAACTGTTGCTTCCTGACCTGCATATAGGTTTCTCAAGACGCAGGTCAGGTGGTCTAGCATTCCCATCTCTTTCATAATCTTCCACAGTTTATTGTGATCCACACAGTCAAAGGCTTTGGCACGGTCAATAAAGCAGAAATAGATGTTTTTCTGGAACTCTCTTGCTTTTTCGATGATCCAGCAGATGTTGGCACTTTCATCTCTGGTTCCTCTGCCTTTTCTAAAACCAGCTTCAACATCTGGACGTTCACGGTTCACATATTGCTGAAGCCTGGCTTGGAGAATTTTGAGCATTACTTTACTAGCATGTGAGATGAGTGCAATTGTGCAGTAGTTTAAGGAATCTTTGGCATTGCCTTTCTTTGGGATTGGAATGAAAACGGACCTTTTCCAGTCCTGTGGCCACTGCTGAGTTTTCCAAATTTGCTGGCATATTGAGTGAAGCATTCAGTTCAGTTCAGTTGCTCAGTAGTGTCCAACTCTTTGCAACCCCATCAATTGCAGCACGCCAGGCCTCCCTGTTCATCACCAACTCCCAGAGTCCATCGAGTCGGTGATGCCACCCAGCCATCTCATCCTCTGTTGTCCTCTTCTCCTCCTGCCCCCTATTCCTCCCAGCATCAGAGTCTTTTCCAATGAGTGCAGCATTACTCAGCCATAAAAAAGATTGAAACAGTGCCATTTGCAGCCACATGGGTCAACCAAGATATTATTATACTAAGCAAAATAAATCTGAAATGGAAAGACAAATATCATGTGGTGTCATTTATATATGGAATCTAAAATATGATGCAATGAACATTTTATGAAACAGAAACAAACATACACAGAGAATAGACTTGCGGTGGTCAAGGGGAGGGGGCAGGGAGAGGGATAGAGTGGGAATTCCGGACTAGAAGCTGTGAAGGGTTATACATAGAATGGTTAAACAACAAGGTCCTAATGCATAGCAAAGGAAACGGCATTCAATATCCGGTAATACATAATACTAAGAATATATATATATAAAAAACTACAAATATGTAAAAATGATGACTATATTGAGATTCCTGTCTTAAAAGTAAGTGATTCTACTGTATCTTAATAAATCATAAAAAAAAAAAAGTGAAGTCGCTTAGTCGTGTCCATCTCTTTGCGACCCCATGGACACCAGGCTCCTCCGTCCACGGGATTTTCTAGGCAAGAGTACTGGAGTGGGTTGCCATTTCCTTCTCCAGGGAACTTCCCAACCCAGGCATCGAACCCAGATCTCCCACATTGTAGACAGACGCTTTCCATCTGAGCCACCACTTGATCTTAGCCAAAAGGCTGAGAAGTGTAATGGTGGTCAAATTTTAACACAGTGAGTTTTAGGTGTGAGTGGAACACAGATTGAAATAATGATATATAGTTTTGGAGGAAAGAAGTGGGACTATAAATTTTGGAATAAAATACCCTCTAAGGGT
Organism: Redunca redunca; assembly: GCA_006410935.1. Classification (NCBI taxonomy): domain Eukaryota; kingdom Metazoa; phylum Chordata; class Mammalia; order Artiodactyla; family Bovidae; genus Redunca; species Redunca redunca. The sequence continues at coordinate 793,821 of SJYQ01000643.1, forward strand.
ATATTTATATCAACATATTAATACAATTAAAGGCATTAGGCATCAGTAGTATTTAAATACTGCTTTATGAAGCAATCTACATGAATATAAAACTTCTATTTTACATTTGAGAACCTTTTTTCCCCACAACAATGACTATAAATAGCTACAAAATTTTGTGAGTTCTACATTTTTAAAATCTAATGTGCTATAATTACATTTGTAGCATATATATGTAATGTTTACATTTTGTACATAGTGTATATATATCTCTGCATCTTTGATTTTTCCATTAACTTATGTTTAGGTATTATAAGCATTTGTTAATGACTTTAGTAACTGAAACTACTGATGGCATTTCACAAACACATGAAACAGACTTTCTAGTCCAGGATTATAGAGGCGAGTGACCACTGTGTTTTGTCTAGCGGGCACCTCTGCTTATAAATTCACTTGGTTCCTGGAGAACTCACAGTGATCATTGTAGGACCCCAGGGAGAAGAAGAGAGGATGTGGCCACTCAAAACCTGTTCTGGGGTTTTACATCTTTTTTTTTTCCATATTTTTATTTTTGTGCTTTATTATTATTATTATTATTTTTTTTACTTTACAATATTGTATTGGTTTTGCCAATGGGATAGGATAAATGTGGTTCTTGACGTTTAGTCCAGAATATTGGATCAGAAAACAGTATTGGGTTGGCAAAAATGTTCATTAACAGAAAGTTCTGAAATAACTTTTTGGCCAACCAATATCCCAGTATTTCAAGGCCAGGAACCCTGTACAGGATTGAAGAATTTTCATGCTTGCTGCTCATTCTGTAACAATACACCTCGCACCTCCATCTCCCAACTGTATTGTGGAACCAGGACTCTGATTTGCAAAATACATATAAAAAATTGTGATACACAAGTCCATTCACTCATGCACAAATGCTTTCTCATGGGCACAGTGGGTGATCAGTCCCCTCTGGGAAAGACACTTGGATAGAGGTTCACATTCTCCCTCATGTTTGCAACACTTGTTTCCAACCTTCTCTTGGTCCCTTAACAATTCTCTGGTTTTCTACTTAACAGGCCCCCAGAACACAGGGAGCTGCTCCCAACACTCATTTCCTTGTATAAAATTCCTTTGAGTTCCCCTCCTCCTCATATCCTTTCTCTCTTTTCCAAGTAGCCCCTTAACAGTAGGCAAAAAAAAAAGCCTTAGTTCAGTTCAGTTCAGTTGTTCAGTCGTGTCTGATTCTATGTGACCCCATGGACTACAGCACTCCAGGCCTCCCTGTCCATCACCAACTCCTGGAATTCTTCAAACTTATGTCCATTGAGTTGGTGATGCCATCCAACCATCTCATCCTCTGTTGTCCCCTTCTCCTCCCACCTTCAATCTTTCCCAGCATCAAGGTCTTTTCACGTGGGTCAGTTCTTCACATCAGGTGGCCAAAGTATTGGAGTTTCAGCTTCAGTATCAGTTCTTCCAAAGAATATTCAGGACTGATTTCCTTTATGAGGAACTGGTTAGATCTCCTTGCAGTCCAAGGGACTCTCAAGAGTCTTTTCCAGCCCCACAGTTCAAAAGCATCAATTCTTTGGTGCTCAGCTTTCTTTATAGTCCAACTCTCACATTCATACATGACTACTGAAAAAAAACATAGATTTGGCTAGATGGACCTTTGTTGGCAAAGTAATGTTTCTGCTTTTTATATGCTGTCTAGGTTGGTCATAAGTTTTCTTCCAAGGGGCAAGTGTCTTTTAATTTCATGGCTGTAGTCACCATCTGCAGTGATTTTGGAGCCTCCCAAAATAAAGTCTGTCACTCTTTCCCCACCTATTTGCCATGAAGAGATGGGACCAGATGCCATGATCTTAGTTTTCTGAATGTTGAGTTTTAAGCCAACTTTTTCACTCTCCTCTTTCACTTTCATCAAGAGGCTTTTTAGCTCCTCTTTGCTTTCTGCCATAATGGTGGTGTCATCTGCATATCTGAGGTTATTGATATTTCTCCCGGCAATCTTGATTCCAGTTTGTGCTTCATCCTTAGACTACTGTCAAATCCACTGTTAATTCTGCAATATTGTCCAAACATATTAATGTTAATCCTTCCATATTTCATCTTTTAAAAAAATCTTCCCTTATTATTCCTAGGACAGGAGGACCCTTCTACAGACCCATTCTTTCTTATTTTTTGCCTACACAGTCGTTCTTGTAGGATGCAATGGTGTGAACTCTCATTTTAAGTTCATCATTACCACTAACAACTTTAACCACCATTATCATCAATAAATATTGTGCTATATCTCAAACATAACCCAGGCCCCTGGAACACAATCCAACTAGATCATAGTGTACTTACTGATTCATGAAAATATACAGAACTAAGTGGATAACTTAGAAGCCACGTGATATACATGCAACAGATTTTTAAATGATTATAATCAGAATGTTTGGAGTCATAAGGAAGACATTCTATAAACTGGTGCAAATCTTAAACAAGGAGACTTGAACTTCTTGTCTGAAGAACTCAAACATGTTTCCCAGTCACTTGTTAAGTCCTATGATGACACATTTTTTTTCACTCTTAACAATTTAAATCTTTTTACTTAAATTTCCAAACATCACAGTTGCTAACGATTTACTTAAAAATTAAATATCTATTTGAAGAGCGAACTGACACCCACCCAGGTTGCAGCACATTAGAGGAAGAAAAGCACAATTCAGGTCTTATAAGACAGGCCTCAATTTAAGTTAAACCAGATAAAGGGATCCACATATCAAAGTACCTCCTGGCTTCTACTACAAAACCACTTGTGGATCAGGAAGAGGGGGGTGGTTAAAAATTATAAACAAATTCTACTTATTTTTTAAGCCAGAAATTTAATTTTTGCATAGCATTTGAAGGCTAGAAATATGAAATCAAGGTGTTGGCAGTGCCATGCTCTCCTTGAGGACTCTTACTTAGTCCAGCTTTCCTTGGCTTGTAGCTGCATCACTCCTGTCTCTGCCTTCATCATCACATGGACTCCTTCACTCAGATGCGTCCCTGTGTCTCCAAATCTCTCTCTTCTTATAAGGACACAAGTCATTGGAGTTAGTGCCCACCTAATCCAGGATGACCATCTAAATTTGGTTATATATGCAAAGACCATATTTCCAAATAAAGTAGTATCCAAAGATATTAGGAGTTTATAATTTACACACATCTTTTAGGGGACACAATTCAACTCAGAACACTTGGAAAATTTTATAGGTCAGAAACTCAGGTGTATGTAAAGAAAGGAAGAGCACTAGAGAAGGAATAAATGAAGTAAGCCAGGAACCACACTTGCCCAAAAGATGAAGTCCATGAGACCTAAGTCACCTGCCAGTCGGAGCTTTATTAATGCAGGACACACTCTGGCACAGTATTTGCTGGACTCTCCCTGCCTCAGAAGCAGGGGAAAAGAAGGCTTTTCATCTCTTTATTCAATCAGTTCCCCATAAATAACCAATAGTCTACCCCTTTGACTGTTTAGCACCATTTTCACCATGATTAAACCTCTATATAATAAGAACAGTAGCAACATCATGCAGCTGCCTCCAGTGTGCACCCATTACCCTTACAATAAAGATAGTCTCACTCTCTTCCCCAAAATAGAAGGTGCCAAATTATTTCCATTACTACTTCCATGTCTGTGGTATATTAATTTCTACTGTAGTTTCAGCTACAAACTGACCTCAATATTTTGGAATCTAAAGTTTAAATTGTAAATTTAGCAATTAAAAAAAAAACTGACAAGATATGTAACTAGATTGATCCAATAANCACTCTCTTCCCCAAAATATAAGGTGCCAAATTATTTCCATTACTACTTCCATGTCTGTGGTATATTAATTTCTACTGTAGTTTCAGCTACAAACTGACCTCAGTATTTTGGAATCTAAAGTTTAAATTGTAAATTTAGCAATTAAAAAAAAAACTGACAAGATATGTAACTAGATTGATCCAATAAAAAGAGAAACAGGGAAGAAAGAGAGTGGGGTAAAGAGAACTCAAACAACCACCAACATTTCTTATATAAAACAGGAGAAGGAAAAAGCAGGAGGTTGACTTTTAAAGTAAGATGTTTGAAAATGTTACATAGAATTCAAATCTGATTTCATAAGGACAAAATTGGATATTGGAACTACGGTTTAGACTTTTCTAACATTGCTGTCCATAACTGATTGTTGCCCAAGAAAATGGCTATAGCAAAATTCTAGCCACATGTAGAATGTACACTACTCGTGTGTGTGAAATAAGAAATAGCAAGGAATCAAGAATGACACTAAACACCTATGGATAATTAATCTTTGACAAGGGAGACCAGAATATGTAAAATGAGGAAAACACATTGTCTTCAGCATGTGATGTTGGGAAAGCTGGACTGCTGCTGCTGCTAGGTCGCTTCAGTCGTGTCCGACTCTGTGCGACCCCGTAGATGGCAGCCCACCAGGCTCCTCCGCCCATGGGATACTCCAGGCAAGAACACCAGAGTGGGTTGCCATTTCCTTCTCCAATGCAAGTTACAACATACCCATACACCATACACAAAATAAATGCTAAATGGCTTAAAGGCTTATATACAAGACATGACAGCATAAACCTCCTAGAAGAAAACATAGGAAAAACATTGAGATAAACCATACCAGTGTTCTCTAAGGTCAGTCTACCAAGGCAATAGAAATATAAGCAAATACCAACAAATGACACTTGATCAAAATAATAAGCTTTTGCACGGCAAAGAAAACCATACACAAAGCAAAAAGAGAGCATATAAAACAAAAGAAAATATTTGGAAATAATGCAACCAACAAGGGCTTACCATCTAAAATACACAAACAGCTCAATAACATGAAGACAAACAACCCAATCAAAAAATATGTAAAATACCTAAACAGACATTTCTCCAATGATACATTCAGATGGCCATTAGGGACATAAAAACATGTTCAACCTCACAAATTATTAGAGAAATACAAGTCAAAACTACAATAAAGTCGCAACTCACACTGGTCTGAATGGTCATTATTAGAAAGGCTACAAATAACAAGAGAATCTTCCTACACTATTGTTAGAAAGGTAAATTGGTGCAGCCACTATAAAAAATAATATGGGGTTTTCTCAAAAAACAAAAATTCCTGTTTGTTCAGTCACTCAGTCATGTCCCACTGTTTGTCACCACATGGACTGGAGCAAGCCAGGTTTCCCTGTCCTTCACTATTTCTAGGAGTTGTTCAAACTCATGCCCATTGAGTCAGTGAAGCCTTCCAGCCATCTTATCCTCTGTCGTCCCCTTCTCCTCCTGCCTTCAATCTTTCCCAGCATCAGGGTCTTTTCTAGTGAGTTGGCTTTTTGCATCAGGTGGCCAAATTATTGGAGCTTCAGCATCAGTCCTTCCAGTGAATATTCAGGACTAATTCGCTTTAGGATTGATTGGCTTGATCTCCTACAACACCACAGTTAAAAAGCATCAGTTCTTCAGTGTTCGGCCTTCTTTATGGTCTGACTCTCACATCCATACATGACTACTGGTAAAACTATAGCTTTGACTATACAGACCTTTGTTGGCAAAGTAATGCCACTGCTTTTTAATACACTGTCTAGGTTTGTCATAGCTTTCTACCAAGGAGCAAGCAGTTGCCATCTGCAGTGACTTTGGAGCCCAAGAAAATAGTCTGTCACTGGATGTTCAATATCCTGTGATACATCATACTAGTAAAAAGTGTATTAGTAAAGATGTGCAGATTCCTGTTTTGAAAGTGAGTGATGGTACTGTATCTTTAAATGAAGCATAATGGTGGTCAGTGTTTAACACATTGAGTTCTAAGTGTGGTGGGAGCATACAAATTGGAATATTTAATAGAAAGTGATATGTGGTTTTGGAGAAAGATGCAGGTTCATGGTAGGATATATAAATTTTGGAATAAAATACCAGATATTAATCTTTAAATATACATATTAGCAAAATAACAGGATTATACATCAATACTATTAAAATACTTCAGTGCTCTAGGAAGCCACCTAAGAGGAAGCCTTTCTTTAATATGCTAGTAGTTTCCCCCACCAAGAATGACACCAAGTAGCTATATAGTTTGTGAATGCTTTAATTTTTAAACTAATATGCTGCCATTTTATTCATAGCATGTAATTTATTTTCCTTTTAGAAACACAGCATATACATCTCTAAATCTTTGATTATTTCCATTAAGTTATTTTTAGTTGTGATAAACATTTGTTAATATCCTCTTGTACTCAGTCGTGTCCAACTCTTTGTGACCCCACAGACTGTAGCCCACTAGGCTCTTCTGTCCACGGGATTTCCTAGGCAAGAATACTTGAGTGGGTTGCCATTTCCTATTCCAGACTTGTCAATGACTTGGATATATTTCTGGAATTCCCTGGTGGCTCAGTTGGTAAAGAATCTGTCTACAATGCAGGAGACTTGGGTTTGATCCTTGGGTGGGGAAGATCCTCTGGAGAAGAGATATGGCAACCCATTCCAGTATTCTTGACTGGAGAATTCCAGGGACAGAGCATCCTGGTGGGCTACTGTCCACGTGGTCGCAGAGTCAGACGCAACTGAGCAACTAAAGCTTTCTTCTCTCTTTCTGGATATATTTCCAAAGTTCCCTCCATAACTACTTTGCTAACTGAAATTATGAATGGCATTTTACAAACAAATGAAGAAAATACTTTTCAGCCCAGGATTTTAGAAAAGAGGACTTGTGACCACTGTTCTTAGACTAGAGGACACCTCTGCTTGTAAAGTTCTTTGTTCCTAGAAAACTCAACAGTGATCAGGGTAGGACCCCAGGTGGAAGAAACGAGGATGTGGCTACTCAAACCGTTCTGGCTTCTAAAGGGGTGAATTAAATGTGTTCCTTGAGGTTTAGTCAACAAAGAATATTGGGTAGGCCAAAGAGTTCATTCAGGGTTTTGCATAAGATGTGCCAGAAAATGCAAATGAACATTTTGCCCAACATCTATGCTATTATTTCAAGGCCAGGAACCCTCCTCAGGATTAAAGAATTTTCATGCCTCTGACTTATTTTGAAATAGTGAACCTTGCCGCTCCCCCTCCCAAATGTGTTGTGGACAAAGAACTCTAATTGTGCAAAAATGCATACCACAAACTAATATCCAAAATTCACTCCTCTACAGATGCTTTCTCATTGGCATAACTGGAGATCAGTCATTTCTGGGGAAGACGGGTGGACAGAAGATTTACATTCTCCCACAGTTCTCAGTACCAACACTTCTTTCCCACCTTTTCTTGGTCCCTTAAAGACTGTCTGGTTTTCAGTTTACAAAGGTCCCCACAAGAGAGGGAGCTGCTCTAAGCCCTCATTCTCTGGCATAAAAATTCCACTGGGGTCTCCCTCCCTCCTCAAATCATTTCTCTCTTTCTTCAAGTAGCCCCTCAACAATAGGCACAAGACAGCCTTAAATGACTGCCTAATCCACAATGTTCTGTCTGAAATATTATCAAAACATTGTAACGTTAATCCTTCTGTATTCAATCTTTTAAAAATTGTCCCTTAATTTTCCTGGGATAAACATACCTTTCTTCCAACTGATTCTTTGTCATTTTTCACCTACACACTCTTTCTTGTTGGATATACTAGTATAGATGCCCATCTTAAAGTTCACCATCACCAAGGAAACTTTAACCACCATTACCATCAATAGAGGGGAAACCTGTGTTAAGTCTAAAACATAACCCAATATCCTGGAGCACAATCCAATTAGATCACAGTGGATTTAGTGAATAGTCTAAATCAATATGAGATTCATGCAAATACAGAGAACTAAGTGGTTAACTATTATATACATGACATGAATTTTTTAAAGAGTTGTGTTCAGAGTTTTTGGAGTGGTAAGGAAGATATTCTGAATTGGTCCAAATCTTCAACAAGGAGACTTGAATTTCATGTCTAAAGAGGTCAAACATTTATCAACCAGTTGAGCCCTTTGATAAAAATGACTTTTTAAAAACTCTTAAAACCATCTTAATATTTTCATTTATGTTTCTAAACATCACAGGGGATAAGAATTTATTTTAAAAATAAACATATTTGAAGAGTCAGCTGATACCACGTCAGATTACAGTATGTTAAAAGGTGAAAAGCACAGTTAAGTTGCAAAACAGGCTTGAATATAAGCTAAACCAGATAAGGAAATTCAGTTGACCAAGTATATACTGTTCTCTACTAACAAACCACCTAGGGGTCAGTAGAAGAGGTTCTAAAAAAATTATAAAGAAAAATTCAGCTTGTTTTTCCCGAAGACATATATTTAATCTTTCCATAGTGTTTGAAGGCTAGAAATCTGAAATCAAGGTGTTGGCAGGACCATGCTCTCTTTGAAGGCTTAAAGATCTCCACGACCAAGATAATCATGATGGTGTGATCACTCACCTAGAGCCAGACATCCTGGAATGTGAAGTCAAGTGGGCCTTAGAAAGCATCACTATGAACAAAGCTAGTGGAGGTGATGGAATTCCAGTTGAGCTATTTCAAATCCTGAAAGATGATGCTGTGAAAGTGCTGCACTCAATATGCCAGCAAATTTGGAAAACTCAGTAGTGGCCACAGGACTAGAAAAGGTCCGTTTTCA
>SJYQ01000643.1:804379-831358 GCA_006410935.1 Redunca redunca
ACAGTCCAAACCCTGTGGGACACAGCAATCCAAGCTCTGAGAGAAGTTTATAGCAATACAAGCTCACATCAGGAAACAAGGAAAATCTCAAATGAATAACCTAAACTTACACCTAAAATAACTATAGAAGGAGGAATTAAAGCAGGAAAGGAGAGGGAAAGAAACTATGAAGATCAGAGCATAAATAAATGAAGTTGATACGATCAGTGAAACTAAAGTCTAGTTCTTGGGGCTTCCCTGGTGACTCAGTTGTAAAATGTCCAACTGCTGATGCAGGAGACATGGGTTCAATCCCTGATCTGGGAAGATCCCACATGCTGTGCAACAACTAACGTGGTGTGCTGAAACTATTGAGCCTGTGCTCTAGAGTCTGGAAGCCACAGCTGCTGAAGTCCATGTACCCTAGAGGCCGTGCTCTGCAATGAGAGAAGCCTCCACAGTGAGAAGCCCTCACAGTGCTACTATAGAGAAACTCATCAGCAGTGAAGACCCTGAAAAAAAAAAAAAAAAAAAAAAAAAACACAGAGAGGAAAATTTAAAAATAAAGTGCTTTGAAAAGATAAATAAAATTGATACAACTTTAGTTAGATGGAGGAAGGAAAAAAGAGTGATCCCAAATCAATAAAATCAGAAAGAAAAAAGGAGAAATTACTACTGACACCACGGAAATACAAAGGACCATATGAGACTAACAAGCAACTATACGCCAATAAAATGGACAACCCAGACAAAATAGTTCTTCTCTAAGAATTTGGACATCTCCCAAGACTGAACCAGGAAGAAATAAAAAATATGAAAAGATTAATTACAAATTCTGAAATTGAATCTTTAAACACCTCCCAGCTAACCAAAGTCCAGGACCAGACGGCTTCACTAGTGAATCCTATCAAACATTTAAAGAAGAGTTAATATCCATCCTTCTGAACTCTTCCCAAAAAATTGCAGAGGAAGGAGCACTTCCAAGCTCATTCTATGCAGCCACCGTCATCCTAAGTCAAAACCAGAAAAAGCTACCACAAGAAGAGTTAGGCACCAAAGCTGGTCAACGTCGTGGCCAAGCTATTATCTCTCTCCTAGATTCTTTCCCTTCTAACAGGCTTCCAACTGTGGCCATTGGCCACTATAGACCATCTTCACAAAATAAGCAGGATAATCCTGTGATAACAGGAGTTCGATCACATCACACCTGTGCTCAAAAGCCTCACGTGGCTGTTTCCTTTCTCCTTCCAAGCAGGAGTCTTTGCAGAGGCTTACAGGATGGAGTGATTCAGCCTCATCGGTTCTACAACCAGCTCACCCCCCACCCCTACCTCACTCCAGCCACACTGGTCTTTTCATTGTCCTGTGAGCTCCTCAAACACACCCAGCCCGGCCCGGCCTCACGCCCTTCCTGCATCTGCCCCTTGCTCTTCCAGCACCTGCAGGGCTCTTAGGCGTACTTCCTTAGACTGTGCCAATTTCATCTCATCAGGGTATCTTCCCCAGCCACGCCCATTAGATGCCAATCATCCCCCTTTCTCACCCTGCTCTGATTTTCTTTACAGCAGTGGTCACCCACTGAGATAGTATCTAAGTGTTTATTTTCCATCTCCAGAAAATACACACACCCTAACCAGTAAACAAACAAGCAAACATTCAAAAAGTAACCTTCAAGCATGAGGTTAGAGATTTTGCTTTATTCACCTCAATATTTTCAGGGCTTGAAAACAATACCTAGCAGGTACATAGTAGGTCTTCAGTAAAATTTTAGTTTGAATCAATGAATAAATAAGCCAACTAATAAAAAATGAATCAGCAAATCTATGGCCTAAGTAGATATCTGAAGCAGAAATTGGGATGCCTTGCACCTCTTCATGCACAAGTCACACTAGTGTCCAGCTGCTTTGTAGGCAAGATTTACTCCTCACCTTCCTCTACTGGGAGGGAAGGAAAAGCCTCTCACCTGGGCAGTACACTTACCACAGGCCAAGGATCCTCCCCCCTTCTTCCCTCCCCAATTCTGTCCTTATTTATTTGTCATTCAGTTGTTGAGTCATGTCCCTCTCTTTGCGGTCCCATGGGCTGCAGAACACCAGGCTTCCTGTCTTTCACTATCTCCTGGAGTTTGCTCAGACTCATGTCCATTGAGTCAGCGATGCCATCTTATATATAGTAGGATGAGTTGGTGGGGCAGGTTTTACAGCCTTCCTAGGGGACAAAGAAGTCTGATGCTAACTCTTGACCCCTCCTGGAGCTATTGTTAAAATGAGGGGTATTTGCCCCTCCAGTTCTCAAACTTGGATGCTAGCCAGATTTCTCGAATAAGAAAAAACTCCTCCACACAGTATCTCATCACAGACTTGTAACTCTTGGCAGTCTGTCCCCCTTAACTAGAATGTATGAAATATGAGCGAAAAGAATCATATCCAAATTTGTTTTCTACTGAATCCCATGTGCCAGCACAGATCCTGATATATAATAAGTGCTTTATAAATATAATCTTCTCAACTTCCCTCCTAAACACCCATATCTTTCAGCATCCTTCTATTAGACGTCCTCTTTTCCCCCTTTTAAAATCACTGCTGCCTTTTGGAAGGCCTCTCCCTTTCTTGTTCCAGCATTAGGGGTAATTGCAGTGCTCAGCATTATGAAGGTCAGACATAATTTATATATCCTGAGCAAGTTTCTCCTTCCTCATCTTAAGTGGCAAATTCTTCCCAAGCTCTCTGAGACGACGTTTCTGCAGTGCCTCCAAAGGAAGAGCATTCTAGAATTTCATCACTTCAGATTTGCCTCTTCAAAAAAAACATACATGTGAGTCAGAGATTATCATCACATCAAATATCAAAGGCATTCCTGCCTATGGCACCATTGACTGCCCTTTGGGTGATAGGTTAGATGAGAAAACTGGAAAATTAGAAATAAATCTTCATCTTTCCAATGAGGAAGTGGTCAATTTCTTTATTTCTTCCATGTCATTAGTTCTTTAGACAATTGGGCCATTGAATTATTTGATTCTTCTAGGACATTCCACAGCATTAGTAGTTAATACATCTTTGAAATAGCTTTCATTATTCTGTCCTACTGGTAGGTTCTGGTGTGCAGAATTATTCAAAAATGGATGTCTTCACAGAGTAGGCACGTGGATTTTTTTCCATTGGATTAAAAAGGGCAGTGTTTCCTGAGAGTACTGAATTAATTTGCAATAAGAAATATGGAATGAGGAAATAGGAAGGGACCCTAGTGAACTCTGCTCGAGGTTACAGATTGCCTCATAAAACCTTAATCAGAGCTTCATCAACTTTCTAACTCCAGACAGGTCAAATGGTACTGATAAAGCAAGACCTCCCTTTAACAAGTACAGAGAATTGTTTTTAAGGGTAATAAAATTTTATATGTTTATATTTGTCTTCCTTAAGCGAGTTCAAAGTCCTTTATAAACCTCAATCTCCTCCAAAAGACACAGAGAAAGATGACCTTTTCCAAAATTACAAAGGCACAGCAAGGCTGAGCTTTGATTAGAAAGGGAGTCATCAGCAAAGTTAGAAATCACCTTCAGGTTTCCTGACTCCTAGTTTAGTAGTCAAGTCAGAATTCTATATTGCCCTCACGACTACAGTTTACCCAGGGAATCTGGCCAAGTATTTTCTGAGAAGAGCATCTATGTTGAGACATTCTGCCACTACACATGTGTTGTAATTCACAAATGTCAAATAAGCTAGAGGTGAAGAAATTGCTGAGCATCTGGGTTCTTGTAAAAACATGAACAAGTCAGTAAATCTCACCAGTTCAAGGCCATTGAAAAAAAGGGCTAGTCCAAATTAATTTTTTAAAAAAGACTGAATTATAAAAGGAATAGGAAGGAAATTGTGTTATTGCTTCCAAATACACCAAGAGAAGAGGAGGTAGGAGATGGTTAAGAGTCACTAAGTATATTTTATATCCCAAGCACTAGGTTAGCATTTTGCCTTCAGTAGTCACTTGCAACCTCCATGTATTATGGACATCATCATCTTCATTTTAAAGTTAAGGAAACAAAAGGCCAGAGAAGCTAAGTGATTCCCCCAAGGTCACACAGCTTAAAAGAGATGGTGACTGGGAAAATCTTATCTTCTACCACCCCATACTGTAGCCCTCCTACTTATGGTAATACAAAAACTAAACTAAATTAATGCAGCCAACACAAAAAAACCCTATCTTTGTCTACATTAATTCATCAATAGTAACACAATTATAATTAGATTTTTATACATACTACACAGTATAAGACCATAGACAGTCCCCAACTTATGATTCAACTTATAATTTTTTTGACTTGATAATAGTGTGAAAGTGAGACACATTCAGTGGAAACTGCACTTAGAATTTTGATCTTTTCCTGTGCAATACATAGGGGGATCTTCTCTAATGATGCTGAGCAGCATCAGCTACATGATCACAAATATAAATGATGGATACAATTATAAGAATTCTGTGTCCAGACAGCCATTCAGTATTCAGTAAATTACATGAGCTATTTGGCTTTACTATACAGTAGGCTTTGTTTAGATGATTTTGCCCAGCTTCAGAATAACACTTTAGTGCCCAGCACTAAAGTGCTCTGAGTACATGTAAAGCAGGTGATGCTAAGTTGTTGTTGTCGTTTAGTTGCTAAGTCATGTCCAACTCTTTTGCGACCCCATGGACGATAGCCTGCCAGGCTCCTCTGTCCTCAGGGGTAAGGATGTTGGCAAGAATACTGGAGTGGGTTGCCACTTCCTTCTCCAGGGGAACTTCCTGACCCAGGGATTGAACCAGCATCTGCACTGGCAGGCAGATTCTTTACCACTGAACCACCAGGGAAGCCAGTGACATTCAGTAGATTAGGTGTATTAAATGCATTTTCACTTTAGCGACTTTTTACAGTGGATTTATTGGGACATAACCTCATTGCATGTTAAGGAAGATCTCTAGTTGAAATATGCCTTACTTTAGGAATATGAAATATACTCTTTGCATATGTAAAGTGTTAGAGGGGAGTCTTTGGCACTGATATACCTGTTGATTTTGTTTGTTTGTTTTAGCCCAGGCTGTGGCATAATTCAGTTCAGTTCAGTTCAGTCGCTCAGTCATGTCCGACTCTTTGCGACCCCATGAATCGCAGCACGCTAGGCCTCCCTGTCCATCACCATCTCCCGGAGTTCACTCAGACTCATGTCCATCGTGTCCGTGATGCCATCCAGCCATCTCATCCTGGGTCGTCCCCTTCTCCTCCTGCCCCCAATCCCTCCCAGCATCAAAGTCTTTTCCAGTGAATCAACTCTTCGCATGAGGTGGCCAAAGTACTGGAGTTTCAGCTTCAGCATCATTCCTTCCAAAGAAATCCCAGGATTGATCTCCTTCAGAATGGACTGGTTGGATTTAGAAGAGTCAAAAATCATGAAGCATCGTTTTCAATTTTATAACTGTTAGATCTTCTAAGAAATGGACAAGAATGCAAAGGAGAAAATACTAATATTATTCACAATTATATGTGAAATATTAAAGACGTGTTTTAAATCTGTTGTCCATCCAATCGTTCCTCGTTACTGGATTAAATTGACCTACTGTCACAACACCCCTGCTGCCTGGCTTGCAGCAAGCTTGGTAGGAATAAGCTTCAATCCTTCATTCTTTCCTGCAGTCATTCATATGTTTAAGCAAACACCCATCTCATCAAAGCTCTGTAGGCACTTGAATACAAAGACACATGAATTAAGTATTGGGGTTTACCACAAGGGTTTAGAGTGGTGGTGGAGGACACAGTGGTAAATAAAGTGAAAGGCAATCCACGTGTTTTAGAAAAGTAGAGCAAGCAGGTGACGTTGGGGGGACCAGCAAGGACGACGCAGCACGTGTCCGGAACACCTACCACAGTGGGCTTCTTAAAGGCCTCCCAGAAGCAGTGACATCTACACTGAGTTAGCAAACTGAATACGCATGTACAATGTGTGTAGAAACCACAGGATAACTTAAAACCTAACAACTCAATCCAAGAGCTACAGCTAATTTAGTACCCAGTGCTCACCAAGGCAGAAGCCTGTATTTCCCATTTATCTTCCTCGATTCAAATATTCATCCTGTTTTCTCCCTTGCACAGGAGAATCTGAAGGAGTTTTTCTTACCATTAGCATCATTTTGAATCTTGACCCCAAATAATTGTCCTTGTTCTAAATAAATCCTGAGTGAACACAATAGCAGGTGTAATCTAATTGGCTCAGCTGTTCAGTTATTAAGATTATGCAAAGCCAACTGCCTTCTTTATTTGACTATTGGTAGTGATTAGTAACTAAAATGTTTTATGTATGACCATATTTAGGGCAGATTAAATCTTTTATAATGTCCCATGAATAGGCTAAAATCAAACACCTATCCTCTCCTTCACACTTTTTATACCCAGCAAATAATCCTGGCAGGCTATGTCCTATGTAGCTGACTTGCTCATCACCAAACTCCCAGCAGCATGTTGTCAACTGCCTTTAAAGTTTTTCTTCATAATTGGAAGAACCAACCAACTGGAGAACATGAGATAGAAGGGAATTGATGTTTCCTATGTAATAAAGTTTAAATTACCCAAAGTTCTTCACTCTATTTTAATGATTTAAATTATTTTATATAAAATGTAGAATTAAATTTCCTTGATGTGGTAAAAATTTGTTAAATTACCAATAATTAAAGGAAGATTGATGGTAGGAGATAAGTTATCATTCTTAAAATTAATTTTGGAAAGGAAGATCTTCTTTTGTAAATAACAAGTGACCAAAGCGAGAAAATAAGATTGTCTCTTCTTATTGATATGGGTATCTCCATTCAGTAAAAAAAAAATGTTTATATCATTAAAAACCCATGTTGGTGATACTGAACCTTTTTTGTTTGTTTTTCTCATTCATTTGACATAGGGAATAAAAAAGGACATATCCCAGATCTCCAGAAAAATCACCAGTAGAAAAATGGTGGCTATGTTTGGTTAATACAGATGGACAAGAAAAATAAATTAATCCCATTTTTATGTCACTATTTTTTTTCCACAAGCCTAAATTTCTATCTGAAAAATGGATATAGATTAGTTGCTATATAATATGTGATGAAATTATCCTTGTTTACATAGCTGACCTAAAAATAAGTTAATAACATTTATATAATAGTTCAGAGTAGATTTATTTATCTTTTTAAAAATTTTACAAATACAGCTATTTGTACAACATAATATTTACAGTATATTATAAATTATCAGGATTTTTGTTTGAAATGCCAAGGACCCAGATCTTAGTTTCTAATACCACTTTAAAACAAAAGGAACCAGGGTTCCTCGGATAAATGGCTACTTCTAGGGCTAAGACAAGATATGTATAAGATGAGCCTGGAGCATCTTATTGTTCCAGAAAGTAAAGAGATGTTACAAAGAAAACACTATGGTCAGCAGATGTCAAAGACCCATAGAAGCCAACTGAGAGAGTCCCTGGTAGCCAAAGCTGAAACAATTTGAGTGACAAAACAGTAGAATGAAGTAGTATTGGCTTATATAACCCTAAGTATAAAATACATTTCCATGAGTCATACTTATATAAGTAAATGAAGAACAGAGACAAAAATTCTATACAATTTATGTTGTTACTATCTTTAAGGAGATGGAATATAATATACCACTCCTTACGTGGAATTGTTCATAGAGACATGCTTCAGAAGAAAAAGAATGACTTAGCAGTGAAGAAGCCTAGCAAACCTAACTCAAGCCAGGCAATCAAGGTCAACATCGTTGGTGTTATGTTGATAGTAGGCACCCTTGAAATGATGGGATGAGACTTTACCCCTGTGGTCTTCCTCTCCAAAACCCAGCATCCCAGTCTAGTAATGAGAAAGGTGGTGGTGTTTAGTCACTAAGTCATGTCGGACTCTTTGCAACCCTGTGGACTGTAACTCACCAGGTTCCCCTGTCCATGGGATTTCCCAGGCTTGAATACTGGAGCGGGTTGCCATTTCCTTCCCCAGGGGAACTTCCTGACCCAGCCAAGAAAAACAACAGACAAATCCCAATGGAAGGATCTTCCCCAAACATCTAGTATTCCTCATATTAGTATTCCTCAGATTGTCAAAATTATCAGAACAAAGAAAGTCTGAGAAATGGTTGTAACCAAGAGAAGTCTAAGGAGATATGATGACTAAATGTAATGTAGTATTCTGGATGGGACCTTGGAACAGAAAAAAAGGATATGAAAGAAAACTGGAAAAATCTAAATAAAATAAATAAGTTAATAGGAATGTGTCAATATTTGTTAATCCATCATGACAGATATACTATATAATATGGGAAACTCTATACAGGCTTTCCGTCTATGGGGTCGCACAGAGTTGGATATGACCAAACTGACTTAGCAGTAGCAGTAGCAGCATACAGGCTTTACAGTAACTCTAGGAAAGTAGATATGGGCTTTACAGTAACTCTCTGTACTGTCTTTACAGTAATTCTTTAATTCTGAAACTGTGTATTTTTCTATTATGTTTATTATAACATTACTTTTTGATAATGCTTATAAAAGAGAGATCTATTCAAAAATGTATAACCTTAAAGTTCAAAATCTAGAACAACTGAGCAGCTACTCCAAATTCACTATTTAAATACAAACATAATAACTACCTTATTCTTGGGTTGTTTCTTGTACATTGATTTAGTCCATGAGACTCAGTAAACTCTGCTTTGGTGAATGACTTGGCAAATTCAAGCCCTCTGTTAAGTTAATTGGATAGTGATAATCAACCCCAATGTACTCTTCAACAAAGAACTTGCTACAAGTCATGAGACAAAGAAGGAAAGATCAGATAATGATGCTGACCCTCCCACAACTGGCCTGTTCCCCTTATTCTTGACTGCTCTCTTTCCATGAACCCAAGTGCCTGCATTGGTAACTACTGGGATCCATCACTGAGACAGTTACTCTAGACCGCCAGAGGGGCTCCTCCAATGACTCAGTGGGTAAAGAATCCATCCGCAATGCAAGACACCCAGGAGACATGGGTTCAATCCCTGGGTGGGGAAGATTCCCTGGAGGATGAAATGGCACCCCACTCCAGTATTCTTGCCTGGAAAATCCCATGGACAGATGAGCCTGGTGGGCTACAGTCCATGGGGTTGCACAGAGTCAGACATGATTGAGTGTGTGGCACACACAGTCAGAACCAGAGTGTCTTACACCATGCAGCCTACTTGCTTTAAGGATTTCTTTGGCTGATGATACTTTTACCAACAGAAAGAATTTTAAACCTTTAGTTCTAGAACAAAATCTGGATCTCCTAACTGCCTCAGACTGGACTGCTTGAATTCATAAATTAGAACTCTGAAATTCAGTGTAAAAGGTGGGTCCTTATGGAAAGATGCCACTTCCCATGCATTTATTGAATAAATGTTTGTTGTGTATGAACTCCACGGCAGGCTTTTTTTTTTTTTTTTTTTTGGCATACCATGCAGCTCATGGGATATTAGTTCCCTGACCGGGGACTGAACCCATGCCCTCTACAGTGAAAGCTCAGAGTCTAACCACTGGACTTCAAGGAATTCCCATAGTGGGCATTTTAATAGCAGCTGAGTGAAGAAGACTTGTTAGTCCCTGTCTTAAATTCTAGTGTGATAAGCTCTGCTATATGAATAATAATAATGTAAAGCAAAAAGTCATTTTGTGCTATGACAGACAAAAGGAAGTATTGGGTTCCCCAAAAAGTTTGTTTGGGTTTTTCCAAAACATCTTACAGAAAATTCTGATGGCCAACCCAATAAAATGCAAAGTAACTTGGAGCAGTTACTCTGGGGCCCTAGAAAAGTGGTCCCCACATTTTTGCCATCAGGGACCGGTTTTGTGAAAGACCAGGGTGTGGGAGACTGTTTGGGGATGAATCAAGAGCATTACATCTATTGGGCACTTTATTCTTTATTTCTATTATCATCACATCAGCACCACCTCAGATCATTAGACATTATATCCGAGAGGTTGTGGAGCCCTGATTTAGAGAATGAGGATGAGACATCCAAAAAAAGATCTGAGTGAAGAGTATTCAAGACAGAGGGAAAAACAAGTGCAAACCCCCCTGAGATGGGCCTCCCTTGACATGGGGAGTAGAGGGATAATTGTCTGAGGTAGGCTTGCAGAAGCAGCTCTAAATTCCAAGGAGGAGTGTCTAGTAGGCTAGTGAAAGTTTTGAGTACCAGACCTGATTTCTACTGGTGAAGGAACCCTGGCAGCTCTATGAGAAGGGGGTCTAAGGAAGCAAGGCAGGCAGTGAAGCTATGCAGTTGCTCCGAAAAGAGCGAGTGATATAATTTAGGCCCATGGACAAAGGAGCCTGGTGGGCTACAGTCCATAATGTCACACAGAGTCAGACACAACTAAAGCAACTTAACAGACACACAAAAGGAAAGCAGAGGTGTGGCTGGAGAGAAGTGTGTGTGCTTAAGGCTAACGGAACTGCAGATGGATTAGCTGTGCTGAGTGATGGCATAAAGAACTCCCAGGTTTTTAAGTTCACCTGGAAAAATCTAGATTAACTGGCCTGGCCTAGATTTAGAGGACTGAAGCCAATAAGAGCAGAAGAATTGATTCATTGAAGAGCACATCTAAGGTCTTCGGCTTTTGATCTCCTACCAAAAGTATATTCTCTTTTCAGAGCAAATTTCAAATCTCTCTGCATAGGAGAGTTGGGGTGAAATGATCTGTGTGTTATTTTGTATAATCCATGATTCAAATCTACCCAGAGCCTTTCATCATGAAAGGCATCAAGGGTGCCACCATCCCCAACATCCGCCTACCTGTCCAGCTGGACCATCCGCACACCATATATAAATACCTCTTTATCTCCCTCTCGCTTCATCCCAGCCAACACTCAACAGTCAAATCCATTTGAGAAACTGTGAGTACAAACTCCAGAAGATTATTTACAATCAAATTTGAACACAGCAACTGCAAAATTTGATATACCTAAAGACCTAGAACCTCCACTATTTTTTCCTAGATTCTGTCTTGTAAAATATATGCCTGTCATCTCTTTTTTTGGTCCAGAAATTTCTTCATGAGTAGCCACTCAAAGTCTAGCTCTCTTCTACCTAAGATCGGATATATTGGATCACCAGCAGCACAGAGCTTTCTGGATATGACTGGGGCTCTCAGAAAACAACAGAGAAGTGGGGTGGGGAGGAAATGAGAGAGGAGGAGAAGAACAAGAAGATACAGAAATGGGAGACAGAAGAGCGAAAATGCCTTAAGACAGGGATTTAGGCTTATCCATGTCTCTACAAATGACCTTCCTTTATTCCTTTTGTGGCTGAGTAATATTCCATTGCATATATGTACTATATCTTCTTTATTCTTTCATTGGTCATTGGACATTTATAGAAATGGACCTAGAGTCTGTTATACAGAGTGAAGCAAGTCAGAAAGAGAAAGATATTGCATATTAATGCATATATGTATAATCTATAAAAATGGTACAGATGAACCTATTTCCAAGGCAGGAATAGAGGTGGAAACATAGAGAATGGACGTGGAGACACAGCGGTGGAAGGGGAGAGTGGGACAAATTGGGAGAGTAGTCTTGACAAATATACACCACCACGTGTGAAATAGATGGCTGGTGGGAAGCTGTTGTGTAACACAGGGAGCTCAGCTCAGTGTCCTGTGATGACCTAAAAGGGTAGGATGGTGGGGGTTGGGACGGTTTGAGAGGGAGGGGATATATTTATACATATAGCTGATTCACTTCATTGTACAGCAGAAACTAACACAACATTATAAAGCAACTATATTTTTTTAAAAATGATGGGGATTTAGGAATTGTCTGAGCAGCTTTTTGTTCAAGGAGCTCTCAGAAGTATGGATTTCTGAGCTCAGAGCTCTTTCTGACTTAATTTCTGAGAGTTTTCTTCCTGTGTGATGACCATCTCTCTCAGCTTGCCTTGTTCTGTGTTTTTCCAACGTCCATGAGGCTGATCCACAGTTTGCCTTTTCCTGCTCAGCTCAGGGGCCAGCCACCCGCTGTCTGTCAGGCCTCAGCTACTACCAGGTCTTACAGATCCCTAGTGTCTCAGGCAGCCAACAATCTGCCTGCCATGTGGGAGGCCTGGGTTCAATCCCTGGGTCAGGAAGATCCCCTGGAGAAGGTAAAGGCTATCCACTCCAGTTTTCTTGCCTGAGAATCCCATGGTTCCCAGGAGAATGAGAGAAATTATTTCTTGAGCTAATTTTAATCTTATGCTGATAAACCGCAAGTGCCAATTTTAGCCATAGGCTATTACTTTAACAGTATATGTTCTTTCTTAACTAAAGGCATATCAACAATGAATGAATAGCATAATATTTAAGTACTTACTATAATTATATATTCTTCCTGAATAATAAAAGAACAAATATGATCTTATCTTACTGAAATTCAAGTTTTAGGATGGCAGGAAAGAATATAAGTCCAATCATTAAACTGAATATTTACACAGTTTGTGAGTGTGGTGAGATCAGAAATGAGAAAAGAGAATAGTCAATGAGGTGATTTAATTTTTCAAAATAGAGCTAATTATTTTATTACTGCCTTTTGTTCTAATTCTGATACATCAGGACACAAAATAATCCTTAAGAAATTGGCTGTTAACCAATTGCACAGTCATTTCTTACTATCAAGATAAAAATGATATATATCTATTCTATAATAATAAATTTGTAACTATAAATAGCCACTTTCAAGAATGTTCCCTGTTTTTTTTTAAATGAATTGGTGATTCATAGCTAAATAGTTAAGCTAAAACGAAAACCTGACTTTACTTAGTATTTTAAAATATGGTCTTTTCCATTAAAATACTTCAAAGAGATTTTTTTTCCTCCAGGATTAAAAAAAAGGAACTAATATCTTATGTAACCACCTCACAATTACCCGCATTTGGGAAGCCCATGTTGACAATCCTTCATAGAAACATTTAATCCCAGGCTAACTTACCCCTGCCACCCACCACTGGGCTGCTCCCTACAGCTCCCAGTTGGTATGAGCTCAAGGAATGCAAACACCTTTCAATATTAGTTCTAGCAAAGCATTAGCAGGAATGTAAACCTCCCAGGGAAAATGCACATAATGTATTTGAAAATCAAATATAAAATGATTTTGGATAATCGGAACCACCATAGGTTTCCATTCGGACAGATAATTGAGAATTGACTGTACTACTGTGTTCATAAGCTATGCATCCCACGTAGTCCATGGTAGGGGGGAAGATCTCTGAAACACAAATTAAAATAAGGAAGCCAGAAGGTGCTGTGGAAACAGTGGGTCTTCATAAAAAGGAAGCCAGGGCTGACGAATGTTTTTACTTTTCCTTTCTCCCTGAGATTATGAAGTTTTAAATGATATGCAGCTAGAAGCAGATCAAATTATAGCTCTCAGATACTTTATAATTCTGAAACAGAGATGTGATTGATTGCAAGGTGGCATCGCTGCTGGCAGTTTCTGTTGGCACATTTTGATGATACAGTTTCTTAGGTGAACTTCAAGTACATCAGTGACACTGTGTTGCAGACACGTTGAATGATTTTGAAGCTAATAATTTATGAGAGCTTTTGGAGCACATTATTAGGTTCGAGTCAGGAGAGATTTATTTTGTTTAATCCTAAATTCCTTGCTGTGTGTTCCGTTTATCTCATCTTATTCTGCTAGTAAACAAATATGTAAAACTTTAATGCCGACGGAGCCCCTTTATAACAGTGCGTCATCCCCCAAATGAGGTTTCCCATTTGAAACCCTTTCTCTAGTCAGTGGTTTTGTTGCCATCACTTGTCTTGAAACAGAGGACAAATAAAACAAGGCTTCCCAAGTTGGGATTCCATCAAGGAGAAACTGATAGGGGAAATTCAAAGAATTGTCCTTAATAAGGCAATGAAATCATCATTGACCCCAGAATCTATGATTCCTAATATTTCTAATTTAAGTTAAAGATAAAAGAATTTTTTTAAATGCAGAGTTCCTATAAGCTTCATAAAAGCAGTGACTGTCAAATCGAAAGGAAATACTAAAGTGTTTTGAGACAAGGTCTAAACCCAATTTTTGAGGGAGAGGGAGAGGGTGGGATGATTTGGGAGAATGGCATTGAAACATGTATACTATCATGTAAGAAACGAATCGCCAGTCTGTGTTCGATACAGGATACAGGATGCATGGGGCTGGTGCACGGGGATGACACAGAGAGATGATATGGGGAGGGAGGTGGGAGGGGGGTTCATGATTGGGAACTCATGTACACCCATGGCAGATTCATGTCAATGTATGGCAAAACCGATACAGTACTGTAAAGTAAAAATAAAAATTAAAAAGAAATAAAAAGAGTTCTTTGGGTAACATTTTACTCTCAGTACCTGCTGAATGCTGCACATGCCACATTGTGTTTAAATTAAAAAACATTATATCACAGCTGATTTACAATGAAAAGAATTTCAGGCTGTATAAATCATTTTCTGCTTATAGTTTCTTAATCCTGCTCTACTTCTTTTTTCTATTGCACTGATTTGAAGAAATAAGTAGCACTGTGTGTGTGCCTGTTATCTTTCAGGTTATTTTTCTTGGTGGATTCATGCTGATGTGTGGCAAAACCAATACAATATTGTAAAGTAATTAACCTCCAATTAAAATAAATTAACTTATATTTAAAAAAAAAGAAGGCCCATTGAGAAGCAGCATTATTCTTCAGGAAAAGTGCACATACGCAGAGTGTATAAATACGGCGATGGACCAGTTCTCATCGCCGCGTCTTCAGAGTGCACACGGGAAGGCTTCATGTGTGGCCTGCTGTTACCCTGGTTTGCCTCTGACATTTCCTCTCTAGTGGCTACCACGAGGTCCCGTTGTTCTTATGCGCTGAGTGCAGGCCTGCTTCTGAGGCTGTGGTGGTAGGCATGGGTGGGCATGGCCTCTGGTCTCTGGTCCACTCACATTGGCCCTTTCAAGCCATTCTTATCACCCCTCTTCATAAAACTGTTGGGTTCCTTTCTTACACCCTTTGATTAGTCCAAAATGTACTATGTGTAAGAAATTTGTGCACACAGTACAACTGCATTGAAATTTAGCACCCTTGCAAATCATCTACTATCAAAAACATTTAGTACATTAAGATTATTTTCCTAAAGCTGTTCTTTATAGCAGGTTCCTGCTGGTTATCCCTCCTGTGCAGCACAGGGAACTCTGCTCAATGTTATATGGCAGGCTTGATGGGAGGGGAGTATACATGGATACATGTATGCCTATGGCTGAGTTGCCCCACTCTGCCCCTCAAGCTATTACAACATTGTTAGTCACCAATACAACATTCTAATATAAATGAAGAGTTAAAAAACAGAGGCAATGTTGTAACAAATTAAATGAAGATTTCAAATTAAAAAAAAAACTAAATAAAAATAAATTTTAAAAAATTATACTGAAATGGCACCTAAAGCATGTTTACATCAGTATGGACAAAGGCTAGATGCTATGCTTCAGTTCAGTTCAGTTCAGTCGCTCAGTCACATCCGACTCTGCAACCCCATGAATTGCAGCACGCCCGGCCTCCCTGTCCCTCACCAACTCCCGGAGTTCACTCAGACTCACATCCATCGAGTCAGTGATGCCATCCAGCCATCTCATCCTCTAATAGATTCTATGCTATTTCTTTTTAAAATCTCTAACTTGCATTTTGGGCTTCCCCAGGCGTCACAGTGGTAACAAATCCACCTGCCAATGCAGGAGATGCAAGAGAGTCAGGTTCAATCCCTGGGTCAGGAAGATCCCCTGGAGTAGGAAATGCCGGCTTGCTCCACATTGCCTGAAAAATTCCACGCACAGAGGAGCCTGGAGGGCTAGAGTCCATGGGGTGGCAAAGAGTCGGACACGACGAAGCACACAGGAACCTGCCTTTTAGTGGGTTTTGGTGGGTGTGAGGTAGGGTGGGTTCTGTTGCTCTCGCCACCTCTCATTGCATTTCTCCTGAACATTCTTGGTGGCAGCAACACTCTTTGAAACCTCAGGACTATAGACCTTAATCATCTGTTGGTCCCCCCTCCCCTTTGCCACACTTACTGAAATACTATTGCCAGTTCTTTCCTCAACGTCCTCTTCCAAACCATCCTTTCCCCTCCATTGACAACAGAGCACTTCAGTTGAAGACACTGTCTAATGTGCAACATCTGTAGTCTCCATTTGAGTAGATAAAAACTAGTGTGTTCAATCATGTGTTCCTCCTTCGTTCACTTTAAGCAGACTAACACAGTGAGATTTTGTTTTTGCTTGTTGTTTTGCTTTATTTCAAAGACAGCAATGTAGGAGACTAGAAGAGCAGAGTCTTGAGGATGAAATGATCTGAGACTTAATTCTGATTCTCTGTTTGTTATCGACATGCTTTAGCTCAAACTCAATTTCCGTAAACCTAATCATGTTTATCTGTAAAGAGGCTGAATGAGTTTTTCAAAGGATCGTTCTTTGAGTTGTGATTATTAAATAAGATCTTCTTATACTGAACACTTATCAACTGCCCAACTCAGAGATATTGCTTAATAAATGATGAATCTTATCACTTTAAGATTATTTTGTAGAAACAGCTCGTATAACTCAACAACAACAAAAAAAAACAACCCAAACAAAAAATGGGCAAAAAATAAATACACATTTCTCCAAGGAACACATACAGATAGCCAATGGGCATGTGAAAAGATGGCCAAAGTTGCTAATTATTAGAGAAATGCAAATCAAAAGTATAACAGCGAACCACCTCACATTGGTCAGAATGGCCATTATTGAAAACTCTAAAACAACAAATGCAGGAGAGGGTGTAGAGAAAAGGGAACCCTCCTGTACTGTTGGTGGGAATGTAAATTGGTGCCACTACTATGGAAAACAGTATGGAGGTTACTCAGAAAACTAAAAACAGAGTTGCCATATGATCTAGAGATTCCACTCCTGGGTGTATGTCCAGAAAAACTCTTAACTCAAATAAACACATGCATACCACAAAGAAGAGCCGTCCCTGCTCACTGCAACTAGAGAAAGTCCATGTGCAGCAACAAAGACACAGAATAACCAAAATTAATAAGTAAATTTTAAAAAGTTATATGCACAGCAATGTTCATCGCAGCAGTATTCACTGCAGCCAAGACAGGGAAGCAACCTAAGTGTCCATCAGCAGTTGAATGAATAAAGAAAATGTGGTATACATGCACACAGACGGTGGAATACTACTCAGCCATAAAAAATAATAATGTTATTGGGTTACAGTCCACGGGGTCACAAAGAGTCAAACACAACTGTGCAACTAAGCACAGCAGAGCACACAGTGTCATCTGCAGCATAAAGGATAGACCCAGAGATCGCCATAAGGAGTGAAGTCACAACGAGAATGGCAAATACCACATGGTATCATTTACAGGTAGAATCCAAAATGTGACACAAATGAGCTTNCCAGAAATCGCCATAAGGAGTGAAGTCACAACGAGAATGGCAAATACCACATGGTATCATTTACAGGTAGAATCCAAAATGTGACACAAATGAGCTTATGTACAAAACAGAAACAGACTCACAGAGAGAACAGACGTGGTTGCCAAGTGGGATGGGGGAAGTTTCGATTGGGAGTTTGAGACTAGCGGATACCAATTATTATGTATATTAGAGAATGGATAAACAATAAGGTCCTACTGTATAGCACAGGGAACTATATTCAATATCCTATAAAAAGCCATTATAGGAAAGAATATGAAAAAGAATGTGTGTGTGTGTGTGTGTGTGCGCGCATATATAACTGAGGCACTGTGCTGTGCAGCAGAAATTGACATGTTATAAGTCAGCTATATGCCAACAAAATAAGTTTTTAGAAAAGATTCTTTTGTAGAAAGATATGTTCTGATAGTAACCCTCCCGAATTACAAATGTCTTACTATCTCTAATTCCTTTCACTCTTACCTCTTGCTAGTATGATTGTAGTATGAATAAACGTATGTGGAACATTTAATTTAAAAAAAAAGACACCATCATAGGTGCTGCAAAAAAAAAAAAAATAGAACAGTTGAGAAACAAACTCTGCTTCAGGAAATTTGTAATATTGACTGAGAGTGTAAGGAGGCCTACATGCAAGGTAACAATAGCATTTATTTTAAATGCCCTTGCCTTATGATTGAAGTAAAGACAACATGGAACTGGGACCCCAAGGAGAGTGGATCTCCATGCCAGCCGGGAAATCATCCTGGAGCAGTGGGCCTCCATGTGATTAATGGGCTGAAAGTCACACAAGAATGTTCACAAGCTTCCGTCTCTCCCCAAAGTGATGATGAGAATCATGGATCTTCAGCCTCAATCTTCTCCCGCAATGCACTTCTTTCATCTCCTGTTTCCCCCACCCACCTGCACAAGGCTGCTCTACTGGAGGTTAGCAAACGCGTCTGGCCAGTGAAACCTGATGCTGACGACAAGTCGCCTGGCCTCTAGGATCCAGGGTCACCCCTGAAGAGACAATGGACTGATGGAAATACTGCTGGGAGGAATGACCCATCCTCCTTATCTTCTCCAGCTTAAAGACAGCAATGGGGAATGGTGATGCAGTTTTGTTTTAAAGATTTTTTTTTAAGATGTGGACCATTGTTTTTTAAAGTCATATTGTAGAATCTTAGCTCCCAGACCAGGGACTGAACCTACAAATCCTGCATTGGAAAGCAAAGTCCCAACCACTGGGTCTCCAGAGAAGTCCCAGGTAGTGTTTTTAATGATGATCATTATTCATGGGGCTTCCCTGGTGGCTCCACGGTAAAGAATCTGCCTATAACGCAAGAGATACAGGAGACACAGCTTCAATCCTTATGCTGGGAAGATCCCCTGGAGGAGGAAATCGCAACCCACTCCAGTATTCTTGCCTGGAGAATTCCATGAACAGAGGAGGCTGGCGGGCTACAGTCTCTGGGGTTGCAAAGAGTGCAGCATGACCAAACATGCACATATCATTATTAATATTTTGTGTTGCCTACACAAGCTTTTGGGGGCTGGGCAGGATGCATCGGTTCTTTCTCATGACTACTGCCTCTCCCTCTCCTTCTGGCTCTGATTCTTTGAATACTTGTCATGTGTCACAGTGTGCTCAGCCCTTTCAAGGCCTATTGATATAGATATGTTTGTTTTTGTGGTTATATGTGCTTATATATTTTTTTCCCATAAACATAGACTGTATGGTATATTCACCATTTGAATTCTTTCACTTCTCCGTACTTTAAGTTCTCAAAGAGTGACTTATTCCAAGAAAACATATAGCAGGCTGTAAGAATTATCCCTTCGTCTTCTGGGTTCTCAGGAGCGATATTTTGTTTTAAAGAGATGAGTTTAAAATTCATTACAAAATGAATTTAATGAATCAGTGAATCTTTTTGAAATGTATTTTAATTGTAGAACAATTGCCATACATTAATTAATCCAGTTTAAAGTTTTCCTTGCACTGGGTGGGCAGATTCACAAACTTAGTGATATAACCTTGGGCAACATCATTTTGCCCTGGCTTTGTCAGTCTATAAAATATGGGAGCTGGATTAGATGATCCACAAATACCTTTTCAGCACTGAATTCCTTTCATCCTGGTGCACCTAATACCCAAATGTGTATTGTTGTTGTTTCTTTTAAATCACACATTTTTTTTTCTTTTAACAACTTAAAGATATAATGCCTATAATGTGTCTCGTCAGCATTTCCCATGGTGACAAGAGTGCTCGGGGTTCATTTTGCACTTCTGGTTTTCCAATAAAGTGTTAGGTAACACTTGCAATTGACTAAGAAATGTGGTAACCTAAACAAAAGAGTGCAGTGTATGTGAGACAGAATGTTTTA
The DNA here is from genome assembly GCA_006410935.1 of Redunca redunca. NCBI lineage: Eukaryota > Metazoa > Chordata > Mammalia > Artiodactyla > Bovidae > Redunca > Redunca redunca. Next base: position 824,219 of record SJYQ01000643.1, read on the forward strand.
ACTGAAGTCACAAAATCATAAAGTCCATAGAAGGGCTGCGGCAATGTTTGCCAAAAACAGTTTATTTTTTCCTTCCTTATGGGACTTGGATTATAAGAACACTAATGCCCTGAATTTAAATAATCTCCTTTTGAAGGATCTTTTAGTTTATGATGAATTTCTAATTTGATCACAGCAAACAACTAGCAGCAACTACCTGCAGCAAAATAATAATGTCTCAGTTAAAAGTGCCATTGAATTGGAAATCAACTTCTATTGGGTTGGCTAAAAAATTCATTCAGGTTTTTCCATAAGATGTTACAGAAAAATCCAAATGAACTTTTGGCTAACCTAGTAATATCTCTGGATTGGAATCCTATGTTAGAGAATTACTGAAAATTCTCTACCAAAAGAACTAAATGAGAAAACACTGCAACTTCATTTTTCATTAAATTGACAATGGTGAATTTTTGACTCCAAGTTTTGTATCAGTGTGCGCAGGGCATGCTCAGACTTGTAGAGGGATATATACTGGTACACACAGAGCAGAAGAACCTGCAAAACTTATATTAAAAATACACCTTAATGCTACCAGAAGGTTACAGAAGGAAGAAGAGAATGGATAGTTAAGGGCAACCTGGTTCATGTCCAAGCCTTTCCTATGTTAAACACTCTGTAGTGTTTCTATAAGCAATTTTGTAGACAAATACAAATAGAGGCTAAGTAATGGTTTCCATATCATTCATGGTTGTGACCAGTAGTCATGGGCTTTTTTTTGCATATAGCTGATTTGTAATGTTGTATTATCTTTAGATGTACAGCACAGTAAATCAGATACACATGTATACCTCCATTAGTAAATAAGTTCACGTGTATCTGGGGTATCACCTACAACAGTCTGAATGGCCATTTTCAAAAAATCTACAGACAATAAGTGATGGGAAAGCTGTGGGAATGTAAATTGATACAACCACTAGGGAGATCAGTATGGTGTGTTAGGCACTCAGTCTTGTCCAGCTCTTGCAATTCCATGGATTGTAGCCCCACAGTCCATGGAATTCTCCAGGCAACAATACTAGAGTGGCTTGCCACTGCTTCTCCAGGGGATCTTCCCGACCCAGCAATCAAACCTGGGTCTCCTGCATTCAGGCAGATTCTTTACTAACTGAGCCACCTGGCAAGCCCAATCAGTACAGACGTTCTTCTCAAAACTAAGTACAAAACTAGCCTATTATCTAGCAATCCCACTTCTGGGCATATATATGGAGAAAACCCCAAACTGAAAAGATGCATGAACCCCAAGTTCATAGCAGTGGTAGGATTTGAATTCAAGTCTATGAAACATCCAGGCTCCGCTAAAAGTTCCCTATACTTTGATAATGACTATGTTTTTCACTCAGTGTCCCTTCTCCTGTAAACCCGTGAGCTCCCTCCCCAAGAGCGTTCTCAAGATTAATGCTAATAAGCATCCCAGAATCACAAGGTTATTGGCAGAGTAACTCTCTATGCATTGTTACTCTGAAGAGTCTTGATTGATTTTACGAGCTTATTGAACAAAAATGAGTGGTTTTCCTCTCCCTTCTCCCCACCAGTAACACAAAATGATAGCTTCTGTTCCCTCCCGACAGAAGCACAAACGAATTCTTAAAAGTACATATCGAGTTATCTCAACTCAATTATCCCTGGACAGGGTAAGCCTGAATTTTGTTCCTGCTCTGTCTGGAAAACCTAACAAGAACTCCCAAGGAGGGAAAAATCCCTCTTGAGAAGAAGCGCTTGTTTTTGTCAGTGTCATTAATAAAGGTCTTACTTGAAATGAATGTGATACAATTTACAGTGTGTATGCACTCCGGAGCTGAAGACTCCATGTGGCACGTTCACACGACAGTGTTGAACGTGGGCTGGTGCGCAGCCTTCCTGGAAACATGTTTTGATCCTCTTTGATCGCACTAATAATACACTATGAGGCGTTGCTCTGTGGGATGTAGTTAAAGCTTATTTGAGCTTTGGAAACCACTGGCACTTTCCTGGGGGAAAAATATCAGAACATTTTTATTTTTATCTGAATCACTCCAGCAAACTTCATGGAGAAAAGTCTCTGTCAGTGATATAGGGCAATTGCTGTCACAAATAGTATTTGAAAAGAGATGCCCTAAATAGTCAATACACTGTGTGGGGAAATGGTGAATACAAAGACACAGTGGTAAATGGATCAACTTCCCTTGAGCTGGAGTTGCTGATTTTATTTTTTTTTACAAATTAGGATGTTAATATACATGTTTTCTATAGTCTTTCCAGCAAACATTAGAAAAAGTCTTTTAAAAATATTCAAGATGGTTTTCCTGACTCTTGGTTTAAATGCTGCAGCTGTGAATTATTTGTATGTGTGTGAATGAGTGTGTGTGTATAGAGAGAGCATGTATTACATGGAAAGAACTTTAATACGTAACTTAAAGTGTAAAAAGAGCAATTTTATTCCTTTTGCCCAACACCAGACAGTAAATATATTCTGGCAAATATGGGAGAAAATAAGGCAAGATTTCCTGTTTATACAAACATGCTTATGACCTGAGTCATACTAGATCTTTCAAACAGTCAAATGGGTAAAGTTGTTTTTAACAGAAAACTACACTTAATTTTCCCCGGGTTTAGAATGGCATAATTAAGTATGTTGAAGAGAACAGATTAAACTATATTTCAGCGTACCATGTCGCAAGCATTTCCTATGTCATTATTGTTGGCAGTTTCTTTCCAATACCTTTCTTGATTGTTTTGAAAGTACATGTGCCATGGAAAGCTGATTTGCTCATGATGCCAGGCTCTAATCCCTGATTCTGAGGCATCATTAGTTCCTCCCATAAGAGCTTCCTCAAAGGCACTCACCAAAGTCCTGTCAGAGCTTGTAATGATTTTCTATAAACCAAAAGCCTCTATGAGTTATTATTTTGAGAATATGCTGTATCACAGGCTGTAGCTCTTGCTTTGTACGTCTTCTGCATTCTTAATCACTGGGAAAAAACAGATTTCATTATATTCTTCTCAATAATTGAGAATAGAAAGATTTACCATGGAAGAGATTAAGGGAGAGAAATTGTACGAGCAGGAACGAAAATGGCAGCAAATCCGCTTCCTTAAAGCAAACGTCCAAGGTCCTGAAAGTATTTCCATATTCATATTTGGGCTAATTTACACCCAGTTTGCTAGATCATTGGATTTCATAATTTGGGATTTCCGTGCCTATGTGCATGTGCGTGCACACACACATGCACGCACTCTCATATTCTTGCACTTTAGGGATCCAGGATAAGGCTGAGTAAACTATGATGATCATGTTCATCCCAAGTCTCTTCTCTCTTCCTGATGAGTGTACTGTCCTCATGTAAATCATGTGTAATTTTTGCACTACTGAGACTACTTGATTTAGGACTTGAAATTGTTGGTTTGGAGTCACGTGGTTTCTTTCATCTTCGAAGAGACAGGTTTTCCATGACCGGCCTTGTGACCACTAGCCTGGCATCTAGATCCTAGGTCCTGAAGATTTACAGACTTCAAAAGCACGTGTAGGCTCTTCATCCTGGGAATTTTTAATGCTGCATGGTATGTGTTAGTTGTTCAGTCATGTCTGATTCTTTCCAGCTCCATGGACTGTAGTTTACCAGGCTCTTCTGTCCATGGAATTCTCCAGGGAAGAATACTGGAGTGGACAGCTCCACTCCCTTCTCCAGGGGATCTTCCCAACCCAGGGATCAAACCTGGGTCTCCTGCATTGCAGGCAGATTCTTTACTGCCTGAGCCACCAGAGAATGCTGTGTCAGGCAGTAAAATATATGTACATGTGTATATATATATATACACACATATATACATATACTCTGTTCAGGTGAGGTACTAGGCTGCGACAACTCATTGGTGAATGAGATGGATATGGATTTTGTCTCAATGGAGTCTATAGCTCAGTGGGATTTGTCAAGCAATGAAAGAAGAAATAAATGCAGTAGGAGAAAAAAATCACAACCCAAGTGACTGGAGTTAAATTCATGCCTTGTCTCTTCAAGCGGAACTCTTATGCCACCCAGGACTCCTGCCACAGCTTCCCTTCTTAGAGGACTGTTCGTTATCTTCTTCAGTTTCTTCCACCTTCTCCCTCTGCCTTTAGCTAATGACTTGACTTCTATTTATCATCTCCATGCCCTTGATGCAAAGAGACAACTCATTGGGAAAGACTCTGATGCTGTGAAAGATTGAGAGCAGGAGAAGGGGCAGCAGAGGATGAGATGGTTGGATGGCATCACCAACTCACTGGACACGAGTTCGAGCCACCAGGAGAGAGTGAAGGACAGGGAAGCCTGGCATGCTGCAGTCCATGGGGTCTCAAAGAGCCAGCCGTGACTGAATGACTCAACAACAACAAATGCTCCTGTTGCTCCAAATATGTAAAAACCCGTAAAGGTCTGTATTTGGGAGGAGAGGAAGTGCAGGCACATCCTGAAGCCAGCCCACGATAAGGACAAGTACAAGCTTAAAACTGGATAGATATTTGGACTTAACATAATAATCAGAGTAGAGTAAAATCCAAAGCATTCTAATATCGAATTTTATTATCTAAGGGTCACCTGAAAAGATGTGGGGATTTGCCTGCTATGTTGATTGTGTAATGGGGGAAGAGAAAAGGGACAGAGTAAATTTCATGCAGAGGGCTGAGAAAGAATAAACTTGTTTCCCGCTTCTAACTCAGTTGAGTTTCTTCTGTAATGGTCTATATTGCCATGAACAATTCCATGCATACTAGTAATTTGAAGCCACAGCTTTCAAACAAAAAGAAAAGGAATTCAAATTGGAAAAGAAGTAAAACATCACTGAAAATGACACGATACTATACATAGAAAATCCTAAAGATGCTACTGGAGAAATACTAGGGCTCATCAATGAATTTGGTAAAGTTGCAGAGTCAGACATGACTGAAGCAACATAGTGGCAGCGGTGGCAGCAGTGGGATATAAATACACAGAAATCTGTTGCATTCCTATATACTAACAAAGTCAGAAGAAAATTAAGGAAATAATCTAATTTACCATCACATTAGAAAAATAAAATCCATAGGAATAAACCTATGTAAGGAGGAAAAATAACTGTACTCCAGAAACTATAAGATGGGATATAAGAAATTGAAGACACAAAAAAATGTGGTCATGGATTGGAAGAATCAATATTGTAAAAATGACCATACTACCCAAGATAATCTACAGAGTCAATGTAACCCCTATAAAATTACCAATGACATTTTTCACAGAGCTGAAACAAAACATTTTAAAACTTCTATGGAAACACAAAAGACACTAAATACTCAAAATAATCTTGAGAAGAATGAAGCCAGAGAAGCCATGTTCTTTGACTTTGGGCTCCAGTGCAAAGCTGTGAAGTAAAGCAGATTACTACAAAGCTACAGTAATCAAAAGAGCATAATAATGGCACATAAACAGATTGTAGACTAGTGAAAAAGAATAGAGAGCTCAGAAATAAACCCACACATTTAGAGCCAGTTAATCTATGATAAAGGAAGGAAAAGTATACAATGGAGAAAAGACAGTCTCTTCAATATGTACTGCTGGGAAAACTGGAGAGCTACAAGTAAAAGAATGAACGCAGAGCATTATCTAACACTGTATACAAAAATCAACAAATAACTTGAAATGGATTAAAGAATTAAATTTAAGAAGAGATCATGTAAAACATGTATAGGAAAATATAGCCAGTATACACTTTGATATAAATGGTGGCAATATTTTTTTTTGATTTATCTCCTAAAGTAATGGAAACAAAAGCAAAAATAGACAAATGGGACCTAGCAAAACTTGAACACTTTTCTACAGCAAAGGAAACCATAATCAAAATGAAAAAAAAGCAATCTAAAGAATGGGAGAAAATATTTGCAAACACTATGTACAAGGGAATAATTTCCAAAATATACAAATGGCTCATATGACTTCATAGAAAAAAAATTTAAAAATAGGCTTAAGACCTAAATAGTTATTTCTCCAAAGAAGACATAAAGATGAGCAACAGACAAGTTAAAAGATGTTCAATATCAGATCAGTGTAACTAATTATTCAGTTCAGTTCAGTTCAGTTCAGTTACTGAGTCATGTCTGACTCTTTGCGACCTCATGAATTGCTGCACGCCAGGCCTCCCTGTCCATCACCATCTCCTGGAGTTCACTCAAACTCACGTCCACCGAGTCAGTCATGCCATCCAGCCATCTCATCCTCTGTCATCCCTTTTCCACCTGCCCCCAATCCTTCCCAGCATCAGAGTCTTTTCCAGTGAGTCAACTCTTCACATGAGGTGGCCAAAGTACTGGAGTTTCAGCTTTAGCATAATTCCTTCCAAAGAAATCCCAGGGCTGATCTCCTGTAGAATGGACTGGTTGGATCTCCTTGCAGTCCAAGGGACTCTCAAGAGTCTTCTCCAACACCACAGTTCAAAAGCATCAATTCTTCTATGCTCAGCTTTCTTCACAGCCCAACACTTGCATCCATCCATGACCACTGGAAAAACCATAGCCTTGACTAGACAGACCTTTGTTGGCAAAGTAATGCCTCTGCTTTTCAATATGCGATCTAGGTTGGTCATAACTTTTCTTCCAAGGAGTAAGCGTCTTTTAATTTCATGGCTGAAATCACCATCTGCAGTGATTTTGGAGCCCCCATAGATAAAGTTTGACATCTATTTCCCATGAAGTGATGGGACCAGATGCCATGATCTTCGTTTTCTGAATGTTGAGCTTTAAGCCAACTTTTTCACTCTCCTCTTTCAGGTTCATCAAGAGGCTTTTTAGTTCCTCTTCATTTTCTGCCATAAGGGTGGTGTCATCTGCAGATCTGAAGTTTTTGATATTTCTCCCGGAAATCTTGATTCCAGCTTGTGCTTCTTCCAGCCCAGCATTTCTCATGATGTACTCTGCATATAAGTTAAATAAGCAGGGTGACAATATACAGCCTTGATGTACTCCTTTTCCTATTTGGAACCAGTCTGTTGTTCCATGTCCAGTTCTAAATGTGGCTTCCTGACCTGCATACAGATTTCTCAAGAGGCAGGTCAGGTGGTCTGGTTTCCCATCTCTTTCAGAATTTTCCACAGTTTATTGTGATCCACACAGTCAAA
>SJYQ01000643.1:832321-852597 GCA_006410935.1 Redunca redunca
TTGGATCTCCTTGCAGTCCAAGGGACTCTCAAGAGTCTTCCCCAACACCACAGTTCAAAAGCATCAGTGCTTTGGCGCTCAGCCTTCTTCACAATCCAGCTATCACATCCATACATGACTACTGGAGAAACCATAGCCTTGACTAGACGGACCTTAGTCGGCAAAGTAATGTCTCTGCTTTTGAATATGCTATGTAGGTTGCTCATAACTTTCCTTCCAAGGAGTAAGCGTCTTTTAATTTCATGGCTGCAGCAATTTTCACCATCTGCAGTGATTTTGGAGCCCCCCCNCTGCCACTGTTTCCACTGTTTCTCCATCTATTTCCCATGGAGTGATAGGACCAGATGCCATGATCTTAGTTTTCTGAATGTTGAGCTTTAAGCCAACTTTTTCACTCTCCTCTTTCACTTTCATCAAGAGGCTTTTTAATTCCTCTTCACTTTCTGCCATAAGGGTGGTGTCATCTGCATATCTGAGGTTATTGATATTTCTCCCAGCAATCTTGATTTCAGCTTGTATTTCTTCCAGTCCAGCGTTTCTCATGATGTACTCTGCATATAAGTTAAATAAGCAGGGTGACAATATACAGATGCAGATGCTTATATCTTTCCTTTTCTCCTTTGCTTTTTGCTTCTCTTCTTTTCACAGCTATTTGTAAGGCCTCCCCAGACAGCCATTTTGCTTTTTTGCATTTCTTTTCCTGGGGATGGTCTTGATCCCTGTCTTCTGTATAATGTCATGAACCTCTGTCCATAGTTCATCAGGCACTCTATCTATCAGATCCAGTCCTTTAAATCTATTTCTCACTTCCACTGTATAATCATAAGGGATTTGATTTAGGTCATACCTGAATGGTCTAGTGGTTTTCCCTACTTTCTTTAATCTAAGTCTGAATTTGGCAATAAGGAATTCATGATCTGAGCCACAGTCAACTCCCAATCTTGTTTTTGCTGACTGTATAGAGCTTCTCCATCTTTGGCTGCAAAGAATATAATCAAAGAATATAATTTGGTATTGTTCTGTGAAGACCTACAAGACCTTTTAGAACTAACACCCAAAAAAGATGTCCTTTTCATTATAGGGGACTGGAATGCAAAAGTAGGAAGTCAAGAAACACCTGGGATAACAGGCAAATTTGGCCTTGGAATATGGAATGAAGCAGGGCAAAGGCTAATAGAATTTTGCCAAGAAAACGCACTGGTCATAGCAAACACCCTCTTCCAACAACACAAGAGAAGACTCTACACATGGACTTCACCAGCTGGTCAACCTCAAAATCACTAATTATTAGAGAAATGCAAATCAAAACTTCAATTAAGTGACCTTACTCCTGCCAGAATGTCCATCATCAAAAAGTGTACAAATAAATACTGAGAAGGTTTGAAGAAAAGGGAACCTTCCTACACTGTTAGTTGAAATGTAAATTGGTACAGCCACCAAGGAGAACAGTATGGAGAGTCCTTAAAAAACTAAATGTAGAGTTACCATAGGATCCAGAAATCCCACTCCTGGGCATAGATCCAGAAAGAAGAAAATTCTCATTCACAAAGATACATGCATACCAATATTCATAGCAGCATCATTTACAATAACTAAGACATGGAAGCAACCTAAATGTCTGTTTGACACATGAATGAATCTGTCATATATATACAGATATAGTGTGTGCATATATATATATCTATATATCACATGGATGCACACAATGGCATATTCAGTTCAGTTCAGTTCAGTCACTCAGTCGTGTCCGACTTTTTGTGACCCCATGAACCACAGCATGCCAGGCCCCCCGTCCATCACCAACTCCTGGAGTTTACTCAAACTCACGTCCATTGAGTCAGTGATGCCATAGAAGAGAATGAAATAATGCCATTTGCAGCACCATGGATGGACTAAGATATTATCATACAAAGTGAAGGCAGAGAAAGACGAATATCACATGATATCACTTATATGTGGAATCTTAAAGTGATGCAAATGACCTTATTTACAAAACAGAAACAAACCCACAGACATAAAAAACAAGCTTATGGTTACCAAAGGGGGAAGGGGAGAGGGATAAACTAGGAATTTAGGATTACAGATACATACTACTATATATAAAATAAATAAATAAGCATTTACCATATTTGATATTTTATAATAAAATGCAATGGAAAAGGATCTGAAAACATATGTATACACACACACACACACACACACATATATAAAATTGAGTCACTGCTTTACACCTGAAATACTGAAAATCAATGATATTAGAGTGAAAAAGGGTGTGGTACATCCGATAATTGATGGAAAAAAGATCAAACACTTCAGAATACTTTCAGATTTAACCTTCAGCTATACAATTTCAGTTGGGGAAAAAAAAAAATAAGATCAACAGTCCTTTTCAGTCCAGTTCCTACTAAAATCTGAGGTAAGTTTCCACAGTTTCAGGAGATGGAAAGGCTAGGATGAGACCCAATTTTGACCTTGGCCCTTAGTCCCTCTCATTCATCATCACAGCGTCACCTTGCTGATTGCATAGAGACCTAGGGATTTAGGGTGGGTTGAACTTGAATATTATGTAAGTCTAAACCACCAGCCTTACAGAAATAGTAAGCAGTCATGAAAGGTACCTTGTTGAATCTGGCAACACCCAAAATTCCCACCAAATTCCAGATTAGGAGGAAACTTTGCAAGAACTTTCATTGCCTGTTAACTGCAGGGTTATGGAATTTCTCTAAATACAGATGAAGAAACTGAAGTACAAAACAGCCATCCTAGTTGCTAAAATCACAGACCTCAGCAGTAGACTCCATGTAGAATCCACCCTTCATGACTATCAGTGAAACCAAACTCCTCTCAGTGACTTGTTTTTGTTTTTTTTTTTTTAATGCTTCCCAATTGGCTTTAAACACTATCACAACCCTCTTCAGTATATTATGGTAAGCACTTGAGCTTTGAGCATGCATACTTCTTTTTGCTCAGATCACGAACAATATAGCACCTTAGCTACACTATCCTCCAGCCCGCAAGGTTAGAGGCCCATAGGCTCATGTGAGGGTAGGATTCCTTCTATGATAAACACAATAGGAACTATCTTTGGATTAAGCACTTACAATTTGAGTCCTCTGTTAGACCCTGGACATGCATTTTCATTTGTCTAGGAAGAACCGCTGAAGATAAAGTTACTCAGTGTCAGGCAAACCCATCTTGGAATCTAGAACTTGTGTTCTTTCTATGGCACTGTTTGTTAATCAGGACCTGTCCAGCTGGGTGCCAAGTCAACGGGGCCCTCTCCACCTTTGCCTACACCTATCCTGGGTGTAGGCAGTCCTGTCTGAGGCTCTGACACTCTGTGTGTGTCTTATTGGCCCCCTCTCTGCAGTGGTTGGACCTGACCTGTGGACTCAGTCATTGGCCCAGCCCTGCCCCTTCAGGGACGGTTTCTGGCAGCAAGACCGCTCACTGGTCACTGTCCAGAGCAACACTGCTGGCCACCCAGCTAAGACGCTCCGGAGTGGAGTCAACACCCAGCCTGAAGCACCTGCAGCTCCTTCTCCATCATAAATGCTGCCGAGAGTTGTTTGGAGTCACCTCCTGTCAGCCAGCAGTGCACTGAGCGCCTCAAACTGATGGCTGAACTTGAGTGGCTCTCATCCAACCTGCACCCTCAGGCTGCCTGTCATCCAAGCCCACATCAGATCACAGCCAAAAGCAAAATGAAATGTTCCTGTGGTGTGTTAACACAGTTGAAAAGGCCTCACGCAAGAGTTTTCCCAAGAAATAACCAACATGAGATGTTCACAGAGAGACGCTGTGTCCTGCAGCATCCTGGGTGGTTGGTCAGAGTTCACACTGTCAGAGGGAAATGCACCCAACTCGCCTAACATTTACATCATCAGCAGTTAAAGGACTTGGAAAAAGTAGTGATTCAGAAGATGGAGAGTCTCAAGTGGCAACAGTTCATCCCAGTCGTGACTCGACACATCAGTTCTTTACAATGTGTGTTGTACATTACACAGTGTACAATGTCCAGATGGTCTCATGTTACAATGTGGCCTCTAACTCAGTCCATCTAAAGTGGGACCAGAGGCTCTGCACTTCTAACAAGCTCCCCCAACATGCTAAAAGCCACTGGTCCTCAGAATATTCTGCATAGCAATCCCATAGACCTCCCAACACAGGTTTAAACAGGAAAAAATATAGTTGACTTACTTGGATCTACGTCATGCATGTAGGTCAGATTAGAACCTTCCAGTCAAGTTGTTCCACATCTCATTCGAAATGTAAACCTTCATAGATGAAAAACACCAAACCAGAAGTGTCAGAGCCTGAGAGAGATGGAACCTGGGATTGAGGACTCTGAAAACATGTTTGGAAAGTAAGAAAGTTAAAGAAAGGGCAGCAGTCATAGAAACAGCAACAACATTGTTCAAATGAATAAATAACTCATGTGGCAACCAGAGAAGAAGGCAGTCTAGAATCTCTGAAGTCTGTCCCAGGAATACCAGACCCAAGACACTGGACTCACTGGCACAGAAAAGGTAAGCTGCAAAGTCTGAATAACAAATAAAAGAACCAAATCATTGCAAATTAGTGTAAAAATGCCAGTGTAAAGATAGGGTCACAGATGTCCAGAAGGCAACCAGGCAGATTCCCAGTTTCCCAGAAGATTCCCAGGCAGATTCCCACTTCCCAGAAACTGTGGGAAGTGAACTTACCTGCTCATCTTCAGCCCCTGGAAAGCACTGAGCAAGGGAATCCAAGTGTCCTAGTTCCAGAGAAACCACATATATAATCTGCAACCAGGCAGATTCCCAGTTTCCCAGAAGTTTCCCAGGCAGATTCCCACTTCCCAGAAACTGTGGGAAGTGAACTTACCTGCTCATCTTCAGCCCCTGGAAAGCACTGAGCAAGGGAATCCAAGTGTCCTAGTTCCAGAGAAACCAGAATGTCCAGCGAGGACTCTAGGAAGGGATGAAGTGAGGGAGATGGAAAGCAGAGCAAAGGCTCAGTTCTGTTACCCACGTAAAATCCGCCATAAAGTTAGGCTTCTCGGAACCTATGAAAGGCCTGTATTCCTTCCTACCTGCGTGGAAGCTCTAGCTGTGAAAACTGGCAAAGAGTATGAGGGCCAGGACACACTGGTCAAGGCCCTAGTGAGATCTCAAAGTGAGGTCCCAGATCGGCAATATCAGCATCATCACCATGCATGCTAAGTCACTTCTGTTGAGTGTGACTCTGTGGACTATAGCCCACCAGGCTCCTCTGCCCATGGGATTCTCCAGGCAAGAACACTGGAGTAGGTTGCCATGCCCTCCTCCAGGGGATCTACCTGGTCCAGGGATCAAACCCAGGTGGGAGTTTCTGAGGAAATGTAAATTTCTCAGCCCTACTCCAAACCTACCAATGAGAAACTGCGGGGCTGGGGCCTGCAGCCTGCAGTCCCAGGAGACCTCCCTGTGATTCTGATGAATGCTTAGTGGAGCCTATTGAAAGTAGGGTGGAGAAACAAGGGCAAGTGTGGCAAAAGACACTCAGTGTAAGTGGCCTTGATAATGATTTGACTGTAAAGCTCTTAAAGGAAAACATAGGCAATATGCTCCTTGATGTAAATCAAAGCGAGATTTTTTTCAATCCACCTCCTAGATTAATAAAAATAAAAGCCAAAAATAAACAAAAGGGGCCAAATTAACCTTACAAGCTTTTGCACAGCAAGGGAAGCCATAAACAGAAAGATGGCCCTCAGAATGGGAGAGAATATTTGCAAATGAAGCAACTGACAAAGGATTAATCTCTGAAATATACCAACAGCTCATGCAGCTGATATCAAAAAGCAAACAACAGAATCAGAAAAATGGACAGGCGATCTAAATAGATATTTCTCCAAAGAATGTCTACAGATGGCTAAAAAGGACATAAAAATGTGTTCAACATCACTCGTTACAGAAATGTAAAGCAATACTACAAAGAGGTATCACTTCACACCAGTCAGAATGGCCATCATCAAAAAGTCTACAAACAATAAATGCTGGAGAGGGTGCAGAAAAAGGGGAACTCTCTTACACTATCTATGGGAATAAAAACTAGTACAGCCACTATGGAGAAGTGTACAGAGGTTCCTTAAAAAATTAAAAATAGAACTACCCTTTGACCCAGCAATCCTACTGCTGAGCATATATCTGGAGAAAACCACAATTTAAAAAAGTACATGCACCCCAACATTCATGGAAGCCCAATTTATTGAGTTGGCCCCAAAATTTGATTTTTCCATCACATGTTACAGAAAACTCCAAATGTACTTTTTGCCCAGTGTATTGTAACATGAGGGTAACCTAAATGTCCATCAACAGAGGAATGGATAAAAATATGGTACATATGTTCAATGGAATATTACTCAGCCATAGACGATGAACTAATGTTATTTGCAGCAACATGGATGGACCTGGAGATTTTCAAACTGAGTGAAGTAAGTCAGACAAAGAACATGTCTTACGATATCCCTTATATGATGCTGGAAGCTAGCGTGAGGAATCCTGCCTGTGACAAGGTCAAGAGGAAGGAAGCCTGACAAAACACAAGGACGACATGGCGCTTAATATAAAAAGCTGGTTTAGGGAAATTTAATGAAAATCCTGTTCATAAATGTAATGCATATGATGTGTACTTTTAAGTTTTAGTTGCTTCATGTTTACACTCAGCTGTTCAGCATAATTAAAATGTAATTTTACTTCATGCTATATTGTGGCTTTGTGTTTTAAATAATGTTCACCTTTCTGTTTTTGCACCAGGTAAGAATCAGTTCCTTGAGAATAAATTTTTTATGTTTCTTAATTCAGAATATTAAATTTGGAAAATCTAAAGTTGTGTGTCATGTGGTTGTAAATGATGTACACCCTGTAAGATAAGATTGTCACTGTTAATGTGGGATTATTATTTCTAAATGTTACTCATTGAAATGAGCATACAATAAAAAGCATTTATTGCAAAAAAAAAAAAAAAACACAAGGACGTGAGCAGGCTTCAGGGGTTCCTCCTAGAATTTCCTGAGCATGTACCCCCAAAACCAAAAATCTGCCAGCCTTTGTACTCTGCTTTTCCACTCTTCTAATATTCTCTGGAAAAAGTCAACTTAGGGCTTTAGTCTTCTGCATTTGAAAGGGATGTTTCAGCTCAAACTCCCTCTGATAGCTCTCTAGCTTGCCTAACAGGTTCCCCCGGACCTCTTACAGCTTGTGAATTGCTTGCAGCCCCCCAGCCTCGAGAGGCACAAAGCTTAAAGCATCTTAAAGATGCAGAGCCTTTTTCTAAAGAGCTAAAAATCATATTGGTGACGGATTTTCACTGTTGACTCAATGATTGCTACCAGGCCTCCATATTCTTTATCTTTTAGGCACCTGGGAGGATGTTAATCAATGTAAACAGGATATGGAAAAGGATGTATAATAGTTTTGATGTTAGCAACACTAGAATTTTGAGTTAATTACTTTTCTTTTGTTATAAATCATTGTACTCCTTTTACTTGTTATAAATTGCTGTATCTTTGCTATGTAAGAATGTAACTTTATTTAGTGCTTTCTGAGAGTGGCACCAGACTTTGGGAAGATCAACACAAATAAGTCTTCTGGTTGACAAACCCTTATCAAAAAAAGGGCTGTAAAATGTTAATTGGCCCTTTTGACCAGAAGATGATGTAAATAATGCAGAGAAAAAAGCCTGGTTTAGATAAGAGTCAGGGCTGCTGATGCTGCATAATTTTATATTACCCATTGATCTCTATGTACAATCAAAAAGGTATAAAAGGCCTTTCTCGACAATAGAGGCCGGGCCAGTCATTGGAAGGACTGGTTGCCCCCATGTCTCCTCTTTACTCGTTTTCTGGCTGAATTCCCATCTGGGGCATGGAGGCTCGCCATGTCTACTTACTCGCCCTGGCTTCTAAGATCCGTGAGAGGGGGAGCCCAAGGTGGGGCACCCCCCGATATTCAAGAGGACGCCGGTGGCCTAACGTAGATTGTGCAAACTTCTTGTCTTGAAGTTTTATTGGCTTTCCACGTAAACCAAGTTATTCAGCCTCTTTTCTCCACTAAATTTTGCTACTACACTATTTCTTCTTAATCTCTTTATATTTCTAATTAAATAAATAAGTTTTCCTCGCCTATCTGTCTCCCCATTGAATCATCCTGGATCCACCAGGGCTGGACCCCAGAAATATGTGTATTCTAAAAATTGTACAATGTATTTACAATACCAAAATAGAGTTCAGTTCAGTTCAGTTCAGTCGCTCAGTCATGTCTGACTCTTTGCAACCCCATGAATCCCAGCACACCAAGCCTCCCTGTCCATCACCAACTCCCGGATTTCACTCAGACTCACATCCATCGAGTCAGTGATGCCATCCAGCCATCTCATCCTCTGTCATCCCCTTCTCCTCCTGCCCCCAATCCCTCCCAGCATCAGAGTCTTTTCCAATGAGTCANGTTTCTCATAATGTACTCTGCATATAAGTTAAATAAGCAGGGTGACAATATACAGCCTTGACGTACTCCTTTTCCTATTTGAAACCACCCTGTTGTTCCATGTCCAGTTCTAAATGTGGCTTCCTGACCTGCATACAGATTTCTCAAGAGGCAGATCAGGTGGTCTGGTATTCCCATCTCTCTCAGAATTTTCCACAGTTTATTGTGATCCACACAGTCAAAGGCTTTGGCATAGTCAATCAAGCAGAAATAGATGTTTTTCTGGAACTTTCTTGCTTTTTCCATGATCCAGCAGATGTTGGCAATTTGATCTCTGGTTCCTCTGCCTTTTCTAAAACCAGCTTGAACATGAGGAAGTTCATGGTTCATATATTGCTGAAGCCTGGCTTGGAGAATTTTGAGCATTACTTTACTAGCGTGTGAGATGAGTGCAATTGTGCGGTAGTTTGAGCATTCCTTGGCATTGCCTTTCTTTGGGATTGGAATGAAAACTGACCTTTGGCTTGGAAAACAAGTTTATGGTTATTAGGGGATAAGGTGGGGAGGAATAAATTGGAAGATTGGAACTGACACATATACACTACTAAATAGGGCTTTCCTGATGGCTCAGTTAATAAAGAATCCACCTGCAATGAGAGAGACCTGGGTTTGATCCCTGGGTTGGGAAGATCCCCTGGAGAAGAGAAATGACAGCCACTCCAGTATTCTGGCCTGGAGAATCCCATGGACAATATATCCCATGGGGTCACAGAGATTTTGACGTGACTGAGTGACTTTCACCTCACTTCACTTCACACTGTTGCTGCTGCTGCTGCTGCTAAGTCACTTCAGTCGTGCCCGACTCTGTGCGACCCCATAGATGGCAGCCCACAAGGCTCTCCCATTCCTGGGATTCTCCAAGCAAGAACACTGGAGTGGGTTGCCATTTCCTTCTCCAATGCATGAAAGTGAAAAGTGAAAGTGAAGTCTCTCAGTCCTATCCAACTCTCAGCGACCCCATGGACTGCAGCCTATCAGGCTCCTCCATCCATGGGATTTGCCAGGCAAGAATACTGGAGTGGGGTGCCATCGGCTTCTCCAGTCACTTCACACTACTATATATAAAATAGATAACTAATAAGGACCTACTGTATAGCACAGAGATCTCTATTAATACTTTGTAAAGACTTACATGGCGGAGGGGGACAACTAAAAAAGAGTGGATATGTGTATAACTGATTCACTTTGCTGTACGGCTGAAACTAACACAGCATCATAAATCAAATATGTCCCAACATATTTTTTAATAAAGAGCTAGTGAAGACTAAAGACTGTTTACAAGGAGAATAAAACCCAGTAGAGATAATATAAAATAATAATAATAATAATAAAAACATTGGGCAATGATCTCCATGATAGAATTTTATCAGTGTTGAGGAATCATCGAGCCACATGAAGAACAAGAATGACTTGATGCTGATAATGAGAGACATCCTGAGAACCAAGAGGGGTCAGCTCACACCACGTGCCTGCAACGTCTCTGAGGATATATTTTAAGAAACTCACCACAAATAAGTGCTGTGCTTGGGAAGAGATCTTTTCCAAGGGGAAAATCAAACTTGAGAAAAACACAGTGTCTAATGGGACCTGTTTGACAAAAATATTGAGAAAGAATTGTTTTCAATTTAAAAACAGGTGTAAGATATGAAACCCCCCAAAACACACAGGGGTGTTAGTGACGATCAGAACTGGTTCTATTGTACTCTGCTTTATTATGCTTCACAGCTACTGCATTTTTAAACAAATTAAACATTTGTGGCAATGCCGAACTGAGCGTCTGTTGGCACCATTTTTCCAACAGCATTTGCTCATTCTTGATCTCTGTGTCACATTTAGCAATTCTCACCCTTTCAAGTTTTTCATTATGATGATATTTGTTATGGTGATTAGTGGTCTTTAATGTTAATATTGCACAAAAGATAGCTACTTGCTGAAGACTCAGATGTTGGTGAGCATTTTTCAGCAATAAAGTAGTTTTTATTAAATTTATATAATATTATATAGGTTACTGGTGCACAATGTAGTGATTCAAGTTTCAAGGTTATATTCCATTTATAGGTATTATAAAACATTGGCTGTATTGCCCATGCTTTATAATATATCCTTGTAACTGATTTTATACCTAATGGTTTGCCCCCTCCTTCCCTCTCCCCACTGATAGCCACGAGTTGGGTCTCTATATCTGTTAGTTGGCTTCTTTCTTTTATTATATTCCCTAGTTTGTTGTATTTTTTTAGACTCCATAAGTAAGTGATATCATACAGTATTTATCTTTGTCTGACATTTCACTAAGCTTAGTGGGTATGGAATATATATATTAAATTGGAGTATAATTGCTTTACAATCATATGTTAGTTTCTGCTGCACAATGAAGTGAATCAGCTGTAGGTACATATATAGACCCCTCCCTTTTGTGCATCCCCCCCACCTCCCCACCATCCCACCCATCGAAGGCCAGCACAGAGCACAAGCTGAGCTCCCTGTGCTCTCCAGTACTCCCCACTAGCTAGCTATTTCACACACGGCTGTACACATATGTCAATGCTATTATCCCAACTCACCCTCCCCTCCCCTGCCCCCCTGTGTCTGCAAGTCTCTGTCTGTGTTTCTATCCTTGTCCTGCAAAAAGGTTCATCTGTACCATTTTTTTTAGATTTCACGTATATGTATTAATATACAATATTTGTTTTTGCCTTTCTGACTTACTTCACTTTACATGACAGATTCTAGGTCCCTCCACATTGCCACAAATGACCCAGTTTTGTTCCTTTTTATGGCTGAGGAATATTGTATTATGCATATGTACCATATTTTTAGTTTTTAATGCAGGCATATACATTGTTTTTTAGACATAATGCTAGTACACACTCAGTAGACTACAGTCCGATATAACAGTTCTATGAAGACCTACAAGACCTTCAAGAACTAACACCCAAAAAAGATATCCTTTCATCATAGGGGACTGGAGTGCAAAAGTAGGAGGTCAAGCGATACCTGAAATAACAGGCAAATTTGGCCTTGGAGTACAAAATAAAGCAGGTCAAAGGATAGTGGAGTTTTGTCAAGAGAACCCACTGGTCATAGCAAACACCCTCTTCCAACAACCCAAGAGAAGACTCTACCCAAGGACATCGCCAGATGGTCAATACCAAAATCAGATTGATTATATTCTTTGCAGCCAAAGATGGAGAAGCTCTATACAGTCAGCAAAAACAAGACCAGGAGCTGACTGTGGCTCAGATCATGATCTCCTTATTGCCAAATTCAGACTTAAATTGAAGAAGTTAGGGAAAACCACTAGACCATTCAGGTATGACCTTAAAAAAATCCCTTACAATTAAAAATGGAAGTGACAAATAGGTTCAAGGGATTAGATCTGACAGACGGAGTGCCTGAAGAACCATGGACAGAGGTTCATAACATTGCGCAGCAGGCAGTGATCAAGACCATCCCCAAGAAAAAGAAATGCAAAAGCCAAAATGGTTGTGTGAGGAGGCCTTACAAATAGCTGAGAAAAGAAAAGAAGTGAAAGGAAAAGGAGAAAAGGAAAGATTATACCCCTTCTGAATGCAGAGTTCCAAAGAATAGAAAGGAAAGAAAAGAAAGCCTTTCTCAGTGATCAATATATGCGCTAGGAAACCTGAAGATTTCTGTGAGTCACATTCATTGAGACATTGCTTTCTTTGGCTGGTCTGGAACCAAATCCACAAAAACTCCAAGGTGTCCCCGTGTACTGATTGTTTGAACCAGTATGAGCTGGACATCTATTCTATTCAGACACTGAAGATGCAAGACAAGTAAAGCAATCTCTTCCAAAATACTGTAGTCTAGCGAGTGGAGTGGGACAGAGAAGATGACGGTGCATTAGTTGACAAAACTGGATTAGAAGTTCACCCAAGGAGCTCTGGGAGCATAGGGCATCCAAAAAGGACCAAACAACTCTTTTCAGAAGGGAGTAACACTTGGTTGACTCTGAAGAACTATCCACTGAAAGAGTATCTAGCAGGGGGATGAAGTGTGTGGGAAGATGTGGCAGCAGGAAAGGTCATCTGGGAAAAGCTGGAGACTTGGAGCGGCTGCAGAGAGAGGGGTGAGGCCGAAGGACTGCTGGGCACTCGTGGGCAGGTGTGCACGACAGCCAGGCCCTGAAAGCAGGCTGAATATCCATCCGCATATCAACTGATAAGGAGGAGGCACTACATGTATACTCACACACAGGCACACACACAGGCACACACACAGGCACACACATGCACACACACGCACACACGCACAGTGGAATACTACTCAGCCCAAACAAGTGAAATGAGGATGTTTACAGGAACACAGATGGCCCTAAGAGATTATCATACTAAGTGAAGTAAGCCAGACAGAGAAAGGCCAACATCATAAATTGCTTGCATGTGAAATCTGAAAAAGAAAGTACAAATGGTCTTATTTACAAAGCAGACATAAATCCATGGATATAGAAAACAAACTTATGGTTACTAAAGAGGAAAGGGGTGAAAGGGCTAAATTAGGAGTTTGGGATTTACGTATATGCTATACATAAAATAGACAAACTGCAAAGACCTACTTCATAGCACAGGGAACTATAGTCAATATTTTGTCATAATTTGTCAGGGGAAATAATCTGAGAAATTATATGGATATATGTAAATTGTGTGTATGTGTATATATTAATATATATATAATATGAGTGAGTCACTGTGCTGTACTCCTGAAACTAACACAACATTGTAAATCAACTCTACTTCAATAAAAAATAATTTGATTAGGCAGAGAATAAGTATATTATTATTTTTGAAGAGAGCATAAACAGGAGAATCTAGTCCATCCTGAACCTGATATATTTTCCCTAAAATTAAAAAAAAAAAACCTAAACTATTCCTTGATAACTATAGTCCCAAACTAGACATTATACCATTATCAGTGTCTACTGTCTCTCAGTGAATATCTCATTCTTCTACTAAACTAATCTTCTGGACTTTTTGAAAGCAATATCTCAATAGGAGAATGCTTGATGTACAATAATGAATGTCAGGGGTTTTCTTTGTTTTAATGTAAAGTGTTCTTAAAGAAGTTAACAACCTATTGAATAGTTGCTTTGAAGTATTAGTCTGTATGAATAGAAGTGGCCTTAAGAAAAAAGATCTACATAGGTAGTCTAGCTCTAAGAACTTCATATCCTTGTATTGTTATCTGTTATAAAATTTATTTATTTGAACCATGTCTACATTTGTTGTTTACTTTAGCCAGATTAAATGTCATCCCTTGAAATTGCTAAAATGCAATGTAACTAGTAGTTATTTTTTATCATTTTACACAGCAAAATGTTTTCTTAAAGTATGAGCCTTTTCTAGCATATTAGCTTTTATTAGTAATAACAGTAATAAGCTAACACTTATTGAATGATTTCAACATGACAGGCAGTGCAAATGCTTTAAATGCGTTGCTACATTTAATCCTCATAACCATGAAGCAGGTGCTATTATTTTGCTCACTTTACAGATGAGAAAATTAAAGAGTCGTTGAGGTTCGGAAACTGGATGAAGGTCATTTAGCTAGTAACTGCTTGAGCTCAGATACCAGTCACATGCTGTCTCATTCCAGAATACATCATCTTCGCCCTCAATCAGTTGCTTGTCATTCTAAGTGGACAGAAAAGTGCTCTCCTTGAGATTCTGCTTCAACTGTCTTAATTCCTGTGATCAGTTTATTTAAGGTATAATCAGGATAGAGAAATGTGGAATCAAATTTAAATAATGAGCAACCGTGTTTAATTAATAAAACAGAATGATTCACTGTGAGTCAATTTATTGAGTTTCATATAGAAGGTGACCTCTATTTGTCATCTGACCTTTTCCTTGTGTAGCAGCTGGGTTAATCCAGCTTTGTAACAGATGTCCCTAACATCTTCTCAATGTGAGGAAAATTCCCTCCTCTCCCTCTTGAATTCCTGTGGCTGGAATAACAATAAAATAAACACAAGATAAAACAGGAGAGAAAGAAACAAATTTTAGTTTGCACACATGGAGTTTTCATAGAAATGGGACCCAAGGTAGGGAGCTTTTAACCTCTTTAGACAAAGAAACAGCAGATTTATAAGGAATTGACAAGACAATTGTTGGATTGCTTGATTAGCAAAGGATCTAAATAGAGTTCGGGGTCAGGGGAATGAATGAAGAAGTCACAAGATGTGTTTATATAGATTCCTTAGCCTGAATTCACCATCTTCAATGATGAGGGTATCCCTCTCCTTTCATATAGAAGTGTACCTTTCACATGCGAGACTTATTTCCTACTTTCAGGAGTACAGAAACGAGGCTCAGAGTGTTTCTGAACCTCTTCTTTGACCATATCTTAAGTAACTTTAATTAAAAATCATCGATATGCCATTGTGGTATATTTAAAGGCAGTTGTTCCTGAGCCCTAAAAATTCCAATGGCTAAACATGCAGTCCATGGGGTTGCAAAGAGTCGGACACGACTGACTGACTGAACTGAACTGAAACATAAGGATTAGTTCTAGTTCAGGTCCAGTGCAAATCGGCACATTCTCTGTTCCATGAGTTAGTAGATGCTTGCTACCCCTGTTTGTGTGTCTGCCATCTCACAAGCCCTTGGAATCCTCCCCTGCATCCTATGGCATTTGGCTAGATATCGAATGAAAGAAAGAATGTGGAGAGTCAGGTTGGAATTGGCATACATCACTTTCATCCACATACTACTGGCCAGAATTCAGATCTAGGCACACTAACAGGTAGTGTAGTTTGGCAGTGAGGCTGGCAGGAAGATCATGGACATTAATGAATAATTAGCCAACCAGTGCCAGGCATGCCTTTATGGACCTTAAGGTATACTGACTGACAAATTCAGAAGGTATTCAGATTTTCACGTGTTTGCTGTTACCTAGAGTCCCTTGGACTGCAAAGAGATCCAACCAGTCCATTCTGAAGATCAGCCCTGGGTGTTCTTTGGAAGGAATGATGCTAAAGCTGAAACTCCAGTACTTTGGCCACCTCATGCAAAGAGTTGACTCCTTGGAAAAGACTCTGATGCTGGGAGGGATTGGGGGCAGGAGGAGAAGGGGTCGACAGAGGATGAGATGGCTGGATGGCATGACCAACTTGATGGACGTGAGTTTGAGAGAACTCCAGGAGTTGGTGATGGACAGGGAGGCCTGGTGTGCTGCGATTCATGGGGTCGCAAAGAGTCAGACACGACTGAGTGACTGAACTGAACTGAATTGAACCGAACTAGGAATGATTTCAGCCTCTAAGTCTGTGATCCATATTGTTGATAGTTCAGCTGATGATAATTAAATAGTGCTTTATACATTTATTTTTATTTTCTTCCTTAAAATTGTAGAACTTTCCATGCACTGTATTCTTACACTACCTGAGATTTTAATATTACAAGAGGCTCATGTATAGAATTTCATGCCTGATGGCTTACTAACGGGGATTTTTGTATATTCTAATTTGTGATTATTTTCCAAATTGAATAATGTTTAGTATATCAATTCTACAACATAATCTTATGAAGATTTGACAGTTTATACACTGATTACCATTCACATACAAACATAATTGTTCTAATAGTGAGATAAGAAAGTAGTTGTTAAGAATCAGATTTTATTTTACTGTTTCAAGATTTACATAATTCTTTTGGATTGTATACTCTGGGCACTTTTCTCTCAACTGATTTTTAATGTGTTTTCCTAGTGAAAGTTATTAATTTGTGTATAAGAAGAGCTGACATGAATACATCTATTGCTTGCTTCATCCTTCTACCCCCTCACCTCAATTCTTTACTTTGTTTTCATGGATTATTTGTCTTGAAGTGTTGATTCATTTTTTTATAAAATTAATATGTTATTCTTTTCTCAGTAGGTCATTACCTTGAGACTTCATAGCATTTTTTCATTTGTTCTTCTTTTAAATTGTACGTTGTCTTCAATTTTAAGTTGAGACTTTATAACTTGCAACATCTCAAGTGCATAGTATACCGAATTCAGTATAATGAGAAAATGTAACCTTTTTTACCCTATGAAAGCTCTCTCAAACTCTTTGATTTCATATAATATTACCTGTTTCCCCTACAGCCTTGATGTAAAAATTCTCATTATTAATGATGATTTAGTCATAGGTGTATCTCTATTTTTAAAAATTTCACATTCTGGACTCTTTGCCCATTAACCCTTTTCACGGATATTTAAAATATGTATGTGGCCAAAATAATAATATTGGGAAAAAATAGTGTCATATCTTACATAGACCATGATAGACACATATTATTATTCGCTTAATGAATAAATAAGAATCAGGAGATGTTGCTCTTTTCAACTCTATTGTTTTCTTCCTGGATTGAAAAAAAAAAAGATCAGTGAACCCAAAACTCAGTATTTAAAAGTGACTTACAGACTAATTCCTTGGTTGATGTTTTGTTATGCCACCAGATCAAAAGTAAATAGACCCCTTTTTTGGCTTTTATATACCAGATTGTACTTAAATATAAGAGCAACCATAGGCTGAAAAGATATTAAAATTCTTAAAGTAATTTAAAAATTTTGAAGGTACTCCATAAAAATTGAATGTGATGTGCAAAATACACACCTCTTTAAATATTTAAATTAGAATTAAATTTTTGAAGCTAAAATTAAAGGAAAAATTCTCACTGGATCTGCAGAAGTAACAATATTAAAAGAGGGCAAAGGAACTTTTATTCTGTTGAAGCTATTGGTGTGTATATTCCTCCAGTGATTGCTAAGGCCACCAGTACTGTTCTTCAAACAAGTCTGTGAATTTGTTCTCTTTAATGATTTCCAAAGCACCTGGGAGATGTGATTCTCCAGAGATTTTGAAGGGATTTGATTTTTCATGCCAGAGTACTATGGAGAAAGTTCAGGTATTGAAAGAGTGTATGAGAAAATCTATATGGGAGATCAATTTCACAAGTGCTTTGTAAAAGCATCAGACAAGAATCTCACTTGACACAGAATACAGAAGTTCTATGCTCAAAATTTTTCAACACACTCGATCTTGTGGACAAAAATATAGATTTGAACTTACAAAATATGATGTCCTGTCAAAGGACTGATCGTTCCACAATTGAGTTCAACAATAAATTCCAAGAGGCTTGTAAAACCCACCACGGATGTGATCCCTGAACAAGAATAAACAGTTCGTCCTCAGCTCTGCCAAGATATGAATTTGGAGCGTGACATGGGTAATAAATTAGTATATGAACGATTCAGTGCAGGATTATAAACTATTATCCAAGCACTTATGAATACTCTCTTTCATAAACCGTTCTATAATCCAAGCAGACAGTTCTCTGTCAGCCTAAATGGATGCATTTAGGGTATAATAGGTATGCGTGGGAGGGCCCCTCTAGATCATCTGTGGTGGCACGGATGCCTGTGTGATGAGGAAATAACATTTATCAATAGTCAGTGTTCTGCAGAGAACATGGAAACACTTGGCAACTTTCCAAATGCATAAAAGAGCAGATCTCGACAGCCAAGTGTGTTATGCTGTGGGTCAGGCAGAGAATATTTGGGTTAATCAAATTTTATGGTTAAGTGATAACTTGCCTTCATGGACAATTTTTAAGGAATTAAAATACAATAAAATACAATTTATGAAAAAAATAGTCTAACCATGACTTAAGAGTTGATCATTCAAAGCATTTGGGGAACTTACAAAGTGTTAGGGATATAATGATGAATCTTGACTATCATTTTACTGAAACTGTACAGGCTACTTGAAATTTCTGGTAGATACCACAGTGAATCACCCAACTTTTATTCCCCTTCTGTCATTGATATTTCAGATGGTCGAAGTGAAGACTTTACTTTAAGCATTTGGTTACTTTTCACATTAAAGAAGTAATCTATTTCAGTTGTTGTTCAGTTGCTGAATCGTGTCCAACTATTTGCAACCCCAGGGATTGCAGCATGCCAGCTTCACCTGTCCCTCACTATCTCCCAGGGTTTGCTCAAATTCATGTTCCCTGAGTTGGCGATCCTATCTAACCATCTCATCCTCAGTGGCCCCTTTCTCCTTTTACTTTCAATCTTTCCCAACATCAGGGTCTTGTCCAATGTGTTGACTCTTCACATCAAGTTGCCAAAGTATTGGACCTTCAGCTGCAGCATCAGTCCTTCCAATGAAAATCAGGGTTTATTTCTTTTGGGATTTACTGGTTTAATATCTGTGCAGTCCAAAGGACTCTCGAGAGTCTTCTCCAGCACCACAATTCAGAAGCATCCATTTTTTGGTGCTTTCTTTATGGTCTAACTCTCACATCTGCACGTGACATATGCTTTTTTACATATACATATATTTATATACAGAAAATAGTCAATATATTTCTATGAGATTTTAACATAGGTGACAGCATGGAGTAATGATTAAAAGTGTCTCTAGACTCAGAAAACTTTGGTTCAAATACCAACTCTACCAAGTACTATTTTTGTGACTCTGGGTGATATAATCAAAACTCTCCCAATCTGTGAATTTTCATTCAAAAAATTATATTATGATAATAAGCATCCTTAATAATTTGAAGATGGAATGAGTTAGCACCATGTAAAACATTTAGAGAAGTGTCTGGCAATATTATTAATAAGTATTTCATAAAAGTTAGCTAGTATATTTCATATTGGACTATCATGGAATGGATTCTTAAATGGCAGCTTCATGCCTGGTTCATTCTATTTTGTACCTCGGTGCCCTTGTACCTGCTATTCCTCTGCCTGGGAGCCCCATTCTCAACAATCTTCCAACCATCTTCTACTGCATTTTCAAGATGCAGCTTTGTTCATTCTTGGTTAAGCTGTCACTCTTGTCAGAATTAATGACTAATACTCATATAGTAGAATGTTAGTCACTGCTTCCTTTGTGCCTAAATTCTCCCTAATATAATTTTTTTTATTATTTTAAAAGTAACTTTGTGCATGAAATATTTATTTACTCACCAATGATATATGTTATATTTCAGTTTTAGTGGGGATAGGATTGTTGTTTTCTTTACTTTAGTTAATTTTAAAATTACGTATACACATGGAGGAAATTCAAACATATGGGATGATGTACAGTGAAAGTAGAATGTTTCCGTCATCCATGTGCCCACCTCTAGTCCCCCTTCCCAGACTTATTCTCCATGTTCAAGTTCATATGTGCATGTGCGTCTGTCTTTATACAAACGGAAACTAGGGAACATATTAAATTTGACCTTTGTGTTTTGGGTGTTTAACGATTTGGTGTTTAATTGGAACTTTTTCACGTGAGCAGCATAGTAGATCCACATCACTTTGGTAACAGCTGCATGATATTCTATCCTATGAGGATCCATGTCACAGAGGGAGGGTCCTCTGATACAGGAGCCGCTGGGGAAGGCACTGTGTTTCTGCTCTGGCTGCTTCGCTCAGTAGCATCCACAGAGATGTCAGGATGAGGGGTGGGGGTGTGTGGCTTGAAGGCTCAGCATCTTGGAAGGGAGGATGAATTTGTTATTTCTATAACTTAGTAATTGTTTTCCTTCATAAAAAATTTTAGTATGTATTTTATGCAATCTGTAAACATATAGTTCAAAGAGGATTTTGCACATCCTGAGTAATCCAAAAGCTTTTATGGGTATGATATGCAAATTGAAATTGAGTAGCTATCACATTTTTGGGGGTGAGCAGTGAGATTTTTCTTTTCTGATTATATAATTCGAACATATGAAAGTCCAAAGCCAAAAAAAAATTGTTAAGTATAGTTAA
>SJYQ01000643.1:853282-883316 GCA_006410935.1 Redunca redunca
TTTCCCTGAATTCCTTCTAATTGTGGATATTTTGCTTTTGTTTTTTCACTACTTGATATGTGGATTTTAACTTTTGTGATGCTGATCACTTTTTCAAGAGTATATATATATGGTGCTTATACTAACATTGTCTGTATCAAACATTTAAAATATTTTTTCAGTTTCATGTTACTTAATTAGTTTCTTTGTTTTGATATACAGAATTTTAAATTTTCTTTGTAGACATATAGAGAAAACTTGCCTTTTATGATTTTTACTTTGGTTTTTATGTTTAAAATGTCATCCTACCCAGAAGTTTTTAGTTTTGAAGTTGTATGTACATACAGGGCTTTCCTGGTGGCTTAGCGGTAATGAATCTGCCTGCTGAAGCAGGAGACATGGGTTTGATCCCTGGGTGGGGAACATCCCCTGGAGAATAAAATGGCAACCCACTCCAGTATTCTTGCCTGAGAAATCCAGTGGACAGAGGTGTTTGGTGGGCTACAGTCCATGGGGTCACGAAGAGTCAGACACCATTTAGCAACTGAACAACAACAAATATAGTCAGATAAACACTAACTTAACTTCATTTTTCACATTTTATCTTTTCTAATCCACTGTATTAGCAAGGGAGTAGAATACAACAAGCCCCTAAAATGTAGTTGCTTAAAAGTAATAGAAACTAACTCTTTCTCATATAATATTCTAGATGTAGACAGCTGTTCTAAATCAAGTAAGCCATTTGGTATAGGCAGTCTCCCAGGGACCTTGTCCATCAAGTTGCTTCTCCATTTTAACTTTTTTCTCCCTTACCTGCAGACTCAAAGTTGGGTCACCAGTAAAATGGTTACTTTTCTAATCCATGTAAAAGAGACAGGGAGAGAAGAGGACACGTTTCTTCTTCTCGTTCCTTTTCCTCTTCCCCTTTCTTCTCCTTCTTCTAGAAAGCCATCTAGGAGTTGCACATGTATTTCACTCATGGCATTTGGGCTGGTACTTCTTTGCATGACCACATCTGCAATGGAACCTGGGTATGCTAATCTGCTGGGGCTGCCCTAACAAAGCACCACAAATTGGGTGACTTCAACAGCAGAGATGTATTATCTCACAGTTTGAGATGCTTGAAGTCTGAGATGAAGGTTGTTGGCTGGAACGATTGCATCTGAGGCTGTGAGAGAGAACCTGTTCCCAGTCCCTCCTCTAGCTTCTTGGTGGCTTGCCAGCAGTCATAGGCATTCCTGTTCCTTGGCTTGTAGAAGTGTCATCCTAATCTCAGCCTCCGTCATTACATGGTGTTCTCCCTGTGTGCCTGTCTCCAGGCCCTAACTTCCCTCTCCTGTCAGGACAGGGATCATATTGGATTTGGACCCACCCTAATCACCTCATCTTAACTGAATGTATCTTCAGTGATCCTATTTCCAAGTAAGGTCACATACGAAGGCATTAAGGTGAGGACTTCAGTGTATAAGTTTGAGGGTTCATAATTCAACCATAAATATTTGGTAATATTCTCTCTGCCTTGGCAAAGGTAAAGTAGGGGATTGTAGAACTAAGAGCCAATGGTTGACCTCACCATCTTGAACGTGTCCGACTTTTTACGACCCCATGAACCACAGCACGCCAGGCCTCCCTGTCTATCACCATCTCCCGGAGTTCACTCAAACTCACATCCATCGAGTCGGTGATGCCATCCAGCCATTTCCTCTGTCGTCCCCTTTTCCTCCTGCCCCCATCACTCCCAGCATCAGAGTCTTTTCCAATGAGTCAACTCTTCTCATGAGGTGGCCAAAGTACTGGATCTCAGCTTTAGCATCATTCCTTCCAAAGAACACCCAGGACTGATCTCCTTTAGAATGGACTGGTTGGACCTCCTTGCAGTCCAAGGGACTCTCAAGAGTCTTCTCCAATACCACAGTTCAAAAGCATCAATTCTTCCATGCTCAGCTTTCTTCACAGTCCAAAACTCACATCCATACATGACCACTGGAAAAACCATAGCCTTGACTAGACAGACCTTTGTTGGCAAAGTAATGTCTCTGCTTTTGAATATGCTATGTAGGTTGATCATAACTTTTCATCCAAGGAGTAAGTGTCTTTTAATTTCATGGCTGCAGTCACCATCTGCAGTGATTTTGGAGCCCCCCAAAATAAAGTCTGACACTGTTTCCACTGTTTCCCCAACTATTTGCCATGAAGTGATGGGACCAGATGCGATGATCTTCATTTTCTGAATGTTGAGCTTTAAGTCAACTTTTTCACTCTCCTCTTTCACTCTCATCAAGAGGCTTTTTAGTTCCTCTTCATTTTCTGCCATAAGGGTGGTATCATCCGCAGATCTGAGGTTATTGATATTTCTCCCAGCAATCTAGATTCCAGCTTATGCTTCTTCCAGCCCAGCGTTTCTCATGATATACTCTGCATATAAGTTAAATAAGCAGGGTGACAATATACAGCCTTGACATACTCCTTTTCCTATTTGAAACCAGTCTGTTGTTCCATGTCCAGTTCTAACTGTTGCTTCCTGACCTGTATATAGGTTTCTCAAGAGGCAGGTCAGGTGGTCTGGCATTCTCATCTCTTTCAGAACTTTCCACAGTTGATTGTGATCCACACAGTCAAAGGCTTTGGCATAGTCAATAAAGAGAAGTAGAGGTTTTTCTGGAACTCTCTTGCTTTTTCCATGATCCAGCAGATGTTGGCAATTTGATCTCTGGTTCATCTGCCTTTTCTAAAACCATCATGAACATCAGAGAGTTCACAGTTCACATATTGCTGAAGCCTGGCTTGGAGAATTTTGAGCATTACTTTACTAGCGTGTGAGATGAGTGCAATTGTGTGGTAGTTTGAGCATTCTTTGGCATTGTCTTTCTTTGGGATTGGAATGAAAACTGACCTTTTCCAGTCCAGTGGCCACTACTGAGTTTTCCAGATTTGCTGGCATATTGAGTGCAGCACTTTCACAGTATCATCTTTCCTGATTTGAAAGAGCTCAACTGGAATTCCATCACCTCCACTAGCTTTGTTCGTAGTGATGCTTTCTAAGGCCCACTTGACTTCACATTCCAGGATGTCTGGCTCTAGATGAGTGTTCACACCATCATGATTATCTGGGTCATAAAGATCTTTTTTGCACAGTTCTTCTGTGTATTCTTGCCACCTCTTCTTAATATCTTCTGCTTCTGTTAGGTCTATACCATTTCTGTCCTTTATCAAGCTCATCTTTGCATGAAATGTTCCCTTGGTTCTCTAATTTTCTTGAAGAGCTCTCTAGTCTTTCCCATAAATTCATTTTTATTCAATGCTTAAACCAATTTCCCAGTATCATTAAATAACCCCCAGTTTTCTCACTATAGCATCTTTGCTATATTCAAAGCAAGACCCAAGGTCTTAAACACCATGTGATCTCCTTTATGTCTAATATTTCAACTATGGGCTTCCCAGATAGCGCTAGTGGTAAAGAACCCACCTGCCAATGCTGGAGACAGGAAGAGTTTGAATCCTTGGTTGGGAAGATCCCCTGGAGGAGGGCATGACAACCCACTCCAGTACTCTTGCCTGGAGAATCCCCATGGACAGAGGAACCTGGTGGGCTACAGTCCACAGGGTAGCAAAGAGTCAGACACAACTAAAGCAACTGAGCATGCATGCACACATGCTCAACTATAAAATTAGACCAGCTGTAGAGTATGGTGACTATAGCTAACCACACTTTATTGTGTATTTGAAAATTGTAAAGAGAGTAGATCTTAAAATTTCTTATCATAGGCAAATAAATTTGAGGTGATGGAGGTTTTTAACTCACCCTATTGTGGTAATAATTTTGCAGTATGTACCTATATCAAATCATTATGTTGTATACCTAACACTAATACACTTGTTATATTATCAATTTTGTCTTGATAAAACTGGGGGAAAATAAGACGAACCCTATCTTACTTCCTGTAGTTTACATTCTGGGCTGTTGATATTTTCTATAAGCATTGACACCGCACAATTTTTGTATACTGTGACTTTACAATATAGATAAAATATTTTAAATAGTTTAGGATAAATTGGGTCATTCATTATATTATTGCTAACACAATATTTAGGAGTTGCTAAACTCACTGCTGACTTGCAAAGTGGACATTATTTTTTTCCCTGTTTAAAGGATGAAGATATTGAAACACAGAGGCTGAGAGACTTGCCTAAAGTCACAGAACTATTGAACAAGTAGTAGACTGAAATCTATGTTCATGAAATTTCAGGACCTGAGATTTTAAATGCCATGTGATATACTCACATCTAATGGACTCAAGTATAAAAAGAGATTGACACTATGTATGTACAAGTTTTTTATTAAACAATGTGTGTGTATGTATATATCCACATATATATACAATGTGTATACATTAAGTATATACTTATTATTATAAGTATATAATATATAAATATATAATATTATATAATTATTCATGCAAGATACTGGGTGATCTTTCACTATTCTTGCATGAAGAGGAATCTTAATGAAAATATCATTCTGTCCTTCTCAGTGGTCAGATTGATTCTCTGGTATGAAGGTATAGAATCTCAATGAAAAAGTTCATAGGTAAACCCAGTCAATCATCATCTCTGACCTCCCATAATTTGCAAAATATTTTTGTATCCTTAATGAAGGCATCATTTACATAAGCCCAAGTCTCCTGCTGTGTGAGTCATCAGCATGAGGCAAGTTCACCTTTAAAGTATTAATGAATCTCCACTTTTTCCTCTGTGTATCTTAGTGGGCAACTTTGTGGCTTTTTGATCAAACTATTCTCCCATTGAAAGCACTATCAGTAGAGTTCATCAGTATGCATCTAGTCAACTACTATATCCTTTTCTTCAAGGGCCTCTAAATCCTCAGACATTACCAGAACTGTATATATCAAGTTAATGGTTCAACTTCCTTATTTATTTGTGAGTCTGTCACTTTATAACAAGAGAATTAACAGCTTGTATATAGCATCCACACTATAGCATTTTTCTAAGGAGTGATTTTTGTTACTTATCAAATGATCACCTAAGTTACATATAGCTCTTTCTCCCTAAAACTGCCTTTAATCTTCACTGGAGGACAAACTGCAGAATGAGAGACTGTGGGTAACTGGGACTCACTCTTTTCTCCATTAGTCTGGGAGACTATGAATAATTTTAATCTACTATGATCAATCAAAATTACATGTACATATTTAAACTTAGGCATCAAAAAAGAAACATATTTAGGCAATAAATTTTACTGAATGGTTACCATATGCCAAGTTTTATGCCAAGCCTTAGCAATACATCAACAAATGAGACAATCCCAGCCAACAAGCAAGTCTTAGACTGTGGCAAACAGTTATATAAAGCAATAAGCACGAGACAGTAAATGTAATGATAGAAGTATACACACAGTATTATAGGGACATAGGGAAAGGCAGACAGCAAAGTGATAGTGTGCAGGGTGGTCATCAGGGTGATTCCCTATAGAAAGAAATGGCAGAACTAAATCTTCAAGAAGATGCTTGCAATGTATACGCTTTACTTTCTTTAACTTTAAATATTATCATTTTTATATGTATGGTTAAATATTATCATATTTGATAGCCTCTTTCCACATTACCTAAGACAGTGTCATTCTGGAGAGTTATACTGAAAACTAGATTGCAGTTATTTACACACAAATAGTCCATGATGAGAGCTTGCATTCAAAAAGGGAACATTATACATTATTGGGAAAGAATTACTGAAACCATTAAAATACTTAGAGCAAGATGGCTAAATATGACTCTTTATGTTATCAACAATAGTTTGGCGACCATCATGGAAAAAACGGCTTCTGTGAGCTCTGGGGTCCAGACCATACTTGATGGATCCAGGAAGCATCTCACACAGGCCTGTGTAGGGTAATAAGTGTGCAGACCTCTGTCTCAGCTCTGACTCTAACTGGCTGATGAACTGGCTCCAGCCCTTTTTGGTTGGCCTGGGAGCCTCTGCAGACACTGCTAGACAATCACTCTGAGATGACAGAGCCTTTATACATGTCCAGCAGTCCACCAGAGAAGTTCCAACACAATACTAGAACCAAAAAAAAAAACAAAATCCAAATTTGCACTCTTGGAGCGGGAAAGAGGAACGGTTTGACTTTCCTGACATCTTCCCTTTCCCAAGGCAGCCCTGCTCAGTGCCAAGAGAGCCTTTTCAGCCCAGGATTCCTCTGGGGTTGAAAAGTGAGAGCAAATGAGACAGAGAGAGTGGAGAGTGTAAAGGAGGCCCATTTCTCTCACTCCATCTGAACTCTGAGTCGTGAGCTGCCTGTGACGGGGGCTGGGAGCACAGCACCCTGACTCTGACTATTAGCACAGGAGCACGGATCCTACTCACTGAATCATGGGCTCCATCAGCATGCACACCCAGCAGCCACTGAGAGCCCTTGCCCACGGATGGCCCCTGCTGCCCCCTGGAGCCCCCACTGACCTGCAAGACTCACCCTCATATAGTCCCACCCTGAGGACAGTAAGCATGAACTTCGGAAGAGGGTGAGTAAACACGTGGTGATCAGCTCATGAAAGATGAGTGCATGGGGTCGTCACACACTATATGTCAATTACATCTCTTGGGGGCTTTCCCAGTGGTGCTAGTGGTTAAAAAAAAAAAAAAAAAAAAAAACCACCTGCCAATGCAGGAGATGTAAGAGACATGGGTTTGATCCCTGGGTCAGGAAGATCCCCTGGAGGAGGGTATGGCAACCCACTGCAATATTCTTGCCTGGAGAATCCCATGGACAGGGGAGCCTGGCAGGCTCCAGTCCATGGGGTCACAAGAGCTGGACATGGCTGAAGTGCCTAAGCTAGAAAACAAAGCCTAGAGAACCTCTCGAATCCTCTAGTTCAGATGTGGCACATAGTAGGAGACCACAAAATGCCTGTTGAATCAGTTAATTTAAAATAAGACAAAGATCAATTACACACTTTTAAACTGAAGAGACAGGGATGGAAATTGCATGTTACTACTGGCAGAACGGCTTTGCCAAAGTTTTCTACAGAATGGTAGTTTCCCCAACGTTGTTTATTGATGTTTGAGAAAAATAAATAAATAACTATATAGGTTGTATTGAAACGATTAAGCAAAATGTGAAAATGTCAGCTGAAAGAAAAATGTAAAGGTTCTCTTTTTGCAAGATCTTTTAGAACTTTTAATACATTATGCAATTTTCCCTGAAATTATTTATCATGGAAATTGTTGCTTCTGGAGAACATCTAACATGCCACAGAACTGGTGTCTCACAACCTGCTGTTTGGGAAATACTGATGTGAGGATTGCAGGAGAAATTTCAGGAAGGTGAAATAGATATTTGTCAATGAACTCAAAGTCCTCTAAACACAGGAAAAATATACTCTATTTTTTCTGCCACTAAATTGAATCTCTATCCTGGACTTCTATTCCACTTGAATGAAGAGACTTATATTTAGTCAATTCCAGGTAAATAGCAACCCACTCCAGTGTTCTTGCCTGGAGAATCCCAGGGACAGGGGAGCCTGGTGGGCTGCTGTCTATGGGGTCGCACAGAGTCGGACACGACTGAAGCGACTTAACAGCAGCAGCAGCACCAGCAGCAGGTACATACAGTTCAAGGTTGTAATACCATCCATTTGAGACTTTCCTCCTCCTCTCTCTTACCAAAGTGGCATCAAAGAGCTGGTGAGCTTACTTTGGATCTTAGCATTGAGACCAGACATCTGGTTCTCATTTGGAAACTGTCTACACTGCTACCAGCTGTGGTTTACACATTCCCATCTGGTTCTCAGTTGTTGTTATTCTTCTCTGCAAAGTCTGCCTTTGAATCTGGCTCCCCAACCACAGCTCCACACCAACAGCCACTACAGTGTCACGTCCTCTAGAATGAAAGACACCTTCATGCCAGCCAGCTCTCTCTTCTCTCTTAGCTCATTTCTGGGCCTTCCTCAAAATCAGGGAAAAATCAGGCTGCTCCATCATATTATTCTAGGTCCATGGGGAGTTTGGTGAGGTTGTCTGAGACCATCTCTGGCTCTAAAATTATCACCATGTCAACTGACACAAGAAACTGCCTCTAAAGATGCCATCTCCCAAGGTTTTCAATGGGACTTCTTCTTTTTAATATCCCCAAATGTCTTAAAGGAATTCTGGGTCTGGGTGCAGAAAGTCGGTATGTGAAGAGTAATTGCAAAAGATCCCACTTCAAATACACACTTGATCAGTAAGAGTGGCTTCATAGCTGGTGATTTTCAACTGAGGCACTGCCAGACCCTGTGGGCAGGGTGGAGTGTACCTAAAAAGGCATCTTTATTTTTTCACCTTTTTTTTGTTTGTTTGTTTCCATTATTTTTATTTTTTTTTGAAATTTTTATTTTAACTTTAGTTTACTTTACATTACTGTATTGCTTTTGCCAAACATTGACATGAATTCACCACGAGTGTTGTGGTAAAAATCAGTTTACTACAAGTTTTGTGCTGTTATTACATTCTAAAGATTCATTTTACAGTTTATAAAAACAGCCTTTCAAAAATGTGTTCTATTAGGTGTCTCTTGCAAATGTAGAAGCTTTATCCCAACTTAGATACTTGTAGCAAGAGGAGGAGACTCATTAACACCAATGTAAGTTATTTAGCCACCATAATAGGCAGGCACCATAGAATGGATCACCTTGTGAATAAGCCATACATATTTTCCCAAGCAATGCAAGTGATTTGAAATAGAAAATTTTGATCTTAGTACAAAACGAACAAGAGGACAATGAGACATCCTACATGTACATGTATTTTTGTGAGCTAGAAGATGATTGCAATCCATAGAATAAAAGGAAACTAACATGTTTGGCATTTGGTTATATGCCAGACCTTTACATATAAAATACTGTATTTAGATAGTTACTATCATCACTATCAGTCAGACATGACTGAGCACACACACACACACACACACACACACCATCTTTTTCCTCCCTGGGCTCAGAACATCCTCAGGCAACTTTGCATCATCTCAGGACCAGAGTAACACTCCCCATTCCCATCCAACTCCTCTAGGAATCTTGGCACTTTGGGACATTTCCTCCAGAAAGTGAACTTTCATTTTCTGACCTATTTCTCAGGCAATAGAGCCCTCGTGAGAATCTGGTACTTTTTGGGGGAGTAGCTTGCTTAGTAAAGCATCCTTTAGAGGAAAATAGACCCCAATTCCCTGCTCCTTTCCAAGCTACTGCAGATCTTACCATTGTCAATTGCAAGCTTTGTCCCCTGTTCTCTGAGCAGCACACCCTTGTCAGGCTAAAGCATGTGGAGAGTTTAGCCCTTTTGGAGGATGATAAGAAGGACATTTGACTCATCAAGGGCAATAATTGTTGTCTCTTCTGTTCCCTGATGTATCCCAAGAGTGTGGACCATGCCGGGAACGGGTTGGTGCCACTTACATATATTTGTTGAATGCAGTAACAGAAGGAAGAAAAACTATCAGAATGAGTCTCCTTGCTGTCCGTCTTCTTCTCATTTCACCATCTGGTCCTCCAGTATAAGAGCCTGGTGTGGATATGGTTCACGGGGTCCTTTTGTAAACAACTGGTGGAGTTCAAGTGAATTTGGGAATTAACACCTGACTCGTCCATATTCCAAGTTCTGTGGCTGCTACACTGGCACTGACTGAACCTGTTGTATGATTTAGTGTGTCTATCTTTACTGCCATGCTGCTGCTGCTAAGTCGCTTCAGTCGTGTCCGACTCTGTGCGACCCCATAGACGGCAGCCCACCAGGCTAGATGGAATAGGATGTCAAGACTGGAGAATCTTTGTGACAAGAGATTCTGCTTGCTAACTCATTACTCAGCTGGGGTTGGTTACCCTTTTGAAACTCATAAGATTTCTATGTAGTGAGAATTGACTATCCATGCTAGAACTGACTAGAGTTTTCACCGATGAATAGTTAATCTGTTAAGTATCTAAAAAGTGTACTAACCCTAGAAAATATTGTATGCCCTGAAGAGTTGGCTTGCTGACATTTCTCTACTGTTTTGGACTTGAGCCAGTCAATGGAATTGCTTCTGGTCTCAGGATAGTTTTCCATCTTGCCACTAGATGTCAGGAACAATAAGAGTCAGCTTGCATCTACATTATCAGCAAAGAACCATCCTCCAAAACTATGTTTTGTTAATTCTTTATCAGAACTAACATTCATTTTGTTCCATGAATACTTACTGAGGACCCACTATGTGCCAGCCACAGTTTTAAGCATCCAGGATATATCAGGAAACAAAACAGGCAGTGACAAACCTAAATAAGAACAAGAGACCTGGTAGGGTTGGGTGGTGCATATAGAGAGGAAAGGCCTAGAAAACAGAAAGTGGGGAAGAAACCATCAGAAGGAAGCATCCTGTAGGCAGTGATAAGTGGAGTAGAGAAGAGTAGCCAGGCGTCAAAGGCAGAGGCCAAAATGGGTTGGTGTTCATTGGCATCCTTTGTGGAGCAGACACCTGACCCAGAAGAAAGGATAAAGTGTGCAAGAGATTTATTGGGGGGAGGGCACTTGTGAAGTAAAGAGAAGGCGGAGCCAATGGAGGTCAAGAGGAAGAGTTTCCTGTCCCTGAGAGGCCGAGGGGAAAGCAGGGGCCCTAGGAAGAAGTGCCTCACTCTTTAGTGCACTTCCAAGGGCCTCACTGATGGGGAACTGTGAGCCAAAATTGAGCTGAGGAGTCCATGTCTTTTAGGAATTACTACGTGATCCTTGTTTTGCTAGCTTGGGATGTATGGGCTTATGCACGAAGAAACGAGTGAGTAGAGCTGGACCGCAGTTGGTAGTGGCCAGTTGGGTTCATCCCCACAGGACATTTGAGTGATGCACTTTTACTGTGGCCTCAGGATTCAAGAAGGCTAGAGGTAGGTGAGCAGACAGGGAAGGAACTGGAGAGGAACCATGGCTAAACCATTGCTGAGCCAGTGATCAGCACATAGTGGGCATTCATTCATAACTTTTTAAGCTATTCTATGTTTTGGAATTTATTGTTATTGATCCTCAGTGAGTGAGAACTGTATACTCTTGAATGATAATTAAAATATTAAAATGAAGCATATTATCTATTTACGAACCAATCTCTATTTTTACTGGACCTAAGTGATAAAGCTTTTTGTTCTATCCTTTATATCATGTAAAACTTTTACAAGATTTATGACATCACAGACAACTAATTATGCCAGCTTCTTGTTATATGTATTACTATCTTCCTTTTCTTTTTGAAGGAAAAAGAAGAAAAGGAGAATATTCATATACATCTAACCACCATCATATGTCTTTATGGTACATGTTGGCTCATATAAGGAGCAAACATATTCATAGCTTTAGCAGAGTTTATTATAGAGGTGCTGCAAGAGTTTCAAAACATAGATAAGCCATTATTCCAATAACTACAGAATATAACAAATTTATAAGCATTTTCTATTGAGAAAGTTCTGCCAGTTTTAGAGATTGTTGTTGTTGTTAGCAGTTCCCAAAGACTGAATACTTGAGTAAAACTTTCCAAAACACAAAACTCCTAAACAAATGTTTTGAGAATCTCATGAGAAGTAACCTGTCGACATATTCAGTATTTCCTTTAGTGGCTTAGGGAAAAAAAATCCCAACAGAATATAATTTTTATTTTTACTGTACTGCTACTCTTTTCTTTCTAGAAACACATTAAAAATAAGAAAGTATATAAAATATAATAATCTAAAGTATACATAGCAAGAATATGTCTATACTCCACTGGAAAAAATAAAATATATTGTGAAAATGTGGCTGCCTTACTACTCTGACAGAAGCCACATACTCTTAAAATACTTTGTCCTATAGAAATAGACTCTTTATATTGATTTATACAGTCATGGGGATGCTGTCAAAATACTTACCTTGAATTTTTAAATTATAAATATTCTAGGAATAATATCTTATTTTTCCCAGAATATTCTTTGATATGCTATCACTTCTGAGAAGGCTTCCCAGGTGGCCCTAGCAGTAAAGAACCTGCCTGCCAGTGCCAGAGACTCAGGAGACATGGATTTGATACCTGAGTCATGAAGATCCCCTGGAGGAAGAAATGGCAGCCCACTCCAGTATTCTTGCCTAGAACATTCCATGGACAGAGGAGCCTGGTGGGCCACAGTCCACGGGGCAACAAACAGTAGAACATGATGGAGTGACTGGGCATACTTCTCAGAAAATTCTGGAAAATCTAGATTCTTCCCAAATGCTTTCCATTCTGATATATAGATAATATTCTTTCAGGAGTTAAGTAGGTGGCAGTGAACTGGAAAGCCCGAATAACTTCTTAACTCCTTCTTAACTTCTAGAAAAACAATTATAAGATATTGGTTTTTCAGTGAGCCCTTATAACTCTACCAAATTGGTCGCTTTGACTTTTGAAATTGCAGTAACTTTCAACTAAGCATCTTTTTAAAAATTTTCCCCAGAAGCACACAGATAGCCAGAATAATAGTAACCTTCAGATTAAGGAATGTTTGAGGCTGAAGGAAATCCCTAAACTAGAATTTCTAGGAGCCCTTCCCTATAGATCAACACCTGAAGTAGAGCCTAGATCTTTCAAGAGTAGAAGAGAATTCTTGTTTCCTTAGGTGCAGTGAAGTTCAGGTCAATCCAGTTCAGTCGGTCAGTCATGTCTGACTCTTTGTGACCCTATGGAC
This sequence comes from Redunca redunca, assembly GCA_006410935.1. NCBI lineage: Eukaryota > Metazoa > Chordata > Mammalia > Artiodactyla > Bovidae > Redunca > Redunca redunca. The sequence continues at coordinate 865,966 of SJYQ01000643.1, forward strand.
TGCAACACGCCAGGTTTCCATGTCCATCTCCAACTCCCAGAGCTTGCTCAAACTCATATCCATTGAGTTGATGATGCCATCCAACCATCTTATCATCTGCCATCCCCTTCTCTTCCCACCTTCAATCTTTCCCAGCATCAGGGTCTTTTCCAATGAGTCAGTTCTTCGCATCAGATGGCCAAATTATTGGAGCTTCGGTTTCAGCATCAGTCCTTCCAAAGAACATTCAGGACTGATTGCCTTTAGGATTGACTGGTTTGATCTCCTTCTCCCAACACCACAGTTCAAAAACATCAGTTCTTCACCACTCAGCCTTCTTTATGGTCCAACTCTCACATCCATACATGACTAATGGAAAAACCATAGCTTTGACTCTACAGACCTTTATTGGTAAAGTAATGTCTCTGTTTTTAATATGTTGTCTAGGTTAGACACAGCTTTTCTTCCAAGAAGCAAGCATCTTTTAATTTCATGGATGCAGTCATTATCTGTAGTGATTTTGGAGCCCAAGAAAATAAAATCTGTCGCTGTTTCCATTGTTTTCCCTTCTATTAGCCATGAAGTGACAGGACCTAATACCATGATTTTTGTTTTCTGAACGTTGAGCTTGAAGCCAGCTTTTTCACTCTCCTCTTTCACTTTCATCAAGAAGCTCTTTAGTTCCTCTTCATTTTTTGCCATGAGAGTGGTGTCATCTGAATATCTGAAGTTATTGATATTTCTCCCTGCAATCTTGATTCCAACTTGTGCTTCATCCAATCTGGCATTTTTGCATGGTTTACTCTGCATAAAAGTTAAATAAGAGTTTTCTTATTTCATATTCAACCTCCTTCCCACTTAGGTGCAGTGAAAGGGGCTCATAAACAAGCCCATGACTGGGGGCTTTGCCAGCAGGATAAAGATGTGTGGGGAGCTTCCGGGAGAAATACCCATCAGCTTGGAGGGAACACGTGTTGGTGCCCCTTCCTTCTTTGGAAGCTTGTGACACAGTCTCCACTACACCTCTCATCGTCCCTAAATCTGAAGGTGGAAGACCAGATGACTCTCCTCCTCACAAACTTTGAGGGAGAGAGGACAGAGAGTCTGTGAGCTTCTTACAGAGGAGTCTCAGTAATAAATGATGTTTTGAAAATAGGAATCCCTATGAATAGCTCATATATCAAGATGAGAGCTCCCAGCACCTGGCTGTGGTTAAGATGGTCAGATTATTTTCTTCCAGAGAGAGAAGGTAGAAACATGGGTGGTCCAAGACCCCTTGGGAGGAGAGAATGTTAAGGTTATGAGAGAGAGAGAGGTGGAGAAAGAAAAAGGGAAGATAAAGAAAGGGGAGAGGAAGAGATGTTTTACTTTCATATGTGCCCCATGCAGTGATGGAAAAAAGAAAGTCTGGTGGAAATGACCTAATTTAGTATCCCCTCTTAATAAACTCTAGATTCTCAATGAATTCAGTAGTCCACATCAATTCAGAATTTCTAAGTCAGGAAATGAAGAGGCTGTACCATACTGTCCATTGAGAGTCAGAAAGTATGTTTGGTCACATACAATAACCACTATTATTCAAGTAGCCAAGTTGCTTAATAATCTGTTTTCCTTGACATACTCATGTTCTTCCCATGCTTCTCAGCTCAAGGAAAATAGGGGAAATAGTACATATATCTGGGCATCCCTGGTGGTTCAGTGGCAAAGAATGCATCTGTCAAGCAGGAGACATGGGCTTGATCCCTGGGTCTGGAAGATCCCCTGGAGAAGAAAATGGCAACCCACTCCAGAATCCTTGCCTGGGAAATCCCATGGACAGGGGAGCCTGGAGAGTTACAGTCCATGGGGTCACAAAAGAGTCAGACATGACTGAGTAACTAAACAGCAACAACACCAAGTACATATACCAAAGAAAGAAAAGGGTAGCTCCAGCAAAATACTGGGTTAACCAAGAAGTCCACTGGGTTTCTGTGTAAGATGTTCTTATGAACTTTTTGGCCAACCCCATAACTAGAATGAGGAGCAACCAGCAAGAAATGTCACCACTGGTTGTTCAAATGTCCCAGTTTCCCATCGAGCAGTTTTTCATAAGAAACACACATGGAGGCCACATTTCCCCCTTCTTAAACTCTCAAAACACCACCGCATTTTTTTTTTTTTTTTTTTAATGTAAGGAAACAAATCACTGGCTCTTTTTGTTGGATTCACAGGAGAATACCTGTTACCTACTGTCGTGAATTTCCAGGGTGTTTCTCCCTTGCAGACGATGCTCTGCCTTAAGTTTATCTTGTCAAGCAATTAATTCTCAGTGAGCAAAGGCTCAGATTGCACGCACATATGTTTGCCTTTGAAATAAAGTTGTTAATGGCTAAATGTATTCACTGTTCCTTGTTTCACAAGCTCAGGATGGCAGGCACCATAATGTTTTCCAAGTACTGGTGACTGTTTTTCTTTACACGGGGCACTGGCCTGTCTCTCACATTCACAGCTGCTGTACATGCTTTGCATTTAGAAGGAGAAAAGGGAGCGGAGAGGGGGAAAATCCATTGGTGATTGGTGTGTGAACACAAGCAAGCTCGGAGTCTCCCTCTTGGTCTCTGGGATAAATCTGAACTGCCTGGTATGGAGGCACTTTGCTAGGAGGAGTGGGGGCCCACGCGTGCCAGAAACTGGGTTAATCAAGAAAAAGTTCCTTTGACTTTAAGCCACAGAAAACAGTATCGCAGGGTCAGGAGAGTGAAATCAAACTCCTCTGCTGTCAGTGGTAAGAAAAGAAGCGAGAGGAGCTGCCTGGGGTCAGTGAACCAGGCTGCACAAGGACATCCCCTCCCGACTGTGGACAAGGTCCTCAGCTTCTGAAAAGGAGCGCTGCCAGTTTCCTGGTGCAATCATTGGTCCTAATGCAGGAGAGCTTTTGTTAATTCGCCTTTGAGGAAACTTATATGTCCACAGTATTAACTATTCATTGTAAATATATTTGTATCTCAAAGAGATAAACTGCATTATTTTATATGCAGCATTAATGGCATTAACAAAAAATAGACCTACACACACACACGTATCCTAAGATGGATGTTCAGCTGAACCCTGGAAGATTAGGAGATTTTTATCTTTCATTTTATACCCTCCTCTAGTGTTTATTTATTTATTTATTTACTTTTTGTGGGTATTATTTTTGTAACAGAAGGAATGTAGTAACAGCCTTGAGAGGGTCCTTTCTAGTATTCATATACTTTAAAATGATCCATGTTATCAGAGTTGTATTATGTCTGAGTACTCTAGGCAGAGACTGGGCCTGTTATGAGGCATGGTTTGAGGGAGGTGGCGGTACCTTGTACGTGCTGAGTTTTTTGTTGATTGCTTTTCAACATTATCTCTACCGGGCAGTATAGACAAGGTGAACACACTTTTCAGGTGACAGATCAGGTTCTGTCACTTTCACACTTTTATGATCAACAAAATTGAAGATGAGTCCAGTTATGGGTCATCATGTAAGCTGTTGCGCGTACATTTAATCCATCCTTGAAAATAATTTTGGTTAAAAAATGAGTAGCTACTGGTTACTTTATAGGTGATAGGTACTCTATAAACATTTAGTTTAATCACAGTCACACACACACACACACACACACACACAAATGAGTTTAAAAAGACTCTACTGGCCTCACAACATGGCATGTGGGATCTCAGTCCCCTGACCAGGAGTTGAACCTACTACACCCCCTTCAGCAGAAGTCTCACCCACTGGAAGCAGGCAGCATGGAGTCTTAATCACTGGGGCCACCAGGGAAGTCCTCTGAGGTAGATGAAATTACATTCATGATGAAGAAATTGAAACTTGGTAACTTGCCCATGATTTTGTATTAAACTTTGACTGTCTTACCTGCTGATTGAGTAATTCACTCATACTCTGTCAATGACTCTCTGTCCTTTCAAAGCATTCTCACACACATAGACCTCTGATGTCATGTAATTCTTCCCATGTACTCCTAACTTTTTCTAATAACATTCTACCAACCCTTATACCGATTTAACACAATTTCAACAGTAGACTTTGGTCATGTTCTCAATTGAAAATTCTTTCTCTGCAGGAAGCTTTCACTGTCTCTGGTGCTTCTATCATCCTCTCTGGTTACATGCTCTCATAGCCCTCTCCAAAGCATTAATCGGTTTATGAAGATTTATCTGGTAAAACTCTATATCCCCAAGAGTCTAAGCTCCTTTCAGGCAGGGAGCACTTTCTTTTACTTTTCCATATTTCCACAATACCAAGAGCACATTGCCTTCAGAGCACTGACATTAATACACACTTAGTAAATAGTTGTTGAAAGAAGGATTGTCAACATCCTACTAGAAAAGTCAGAAGAGGGTTTTCTATCATCTCACAATGATACTGAAGGATCCTGCAAAAATGAGGGAGGTGTCGAGAAGGGAGAGGAGGATCTTTTCTTCAGAGGCTCAAACCCTACAGGAACAAAGCCAGAATAGTTCAGGATTTCTGAAGTATAAACTCCTGCTTTGGATGCAAACTGCATGCGTGACTCCTGAATAGATCGTTATTGCATCACTTTGGTTTTGTCCTTGTTGTTGCTGTTTAGACACTAAGTCATTTCTGACTCTTGCAACCCTATGGACTTTGATCACGTCATTAGTCTGTCCTTGCTGTTCAAGAGTAGTCTTCATTTCTTAGTCCCAATGCCATTGCATAGTCTTTCGTCATATCCTAAGAATGTTACTTTTTTTTTTTAATCACTGTGTGGTTTAGGAATGGCAACTTGGAAAAAAAAAAAAGTCAAAGCTACTTTGGGAAAATAAATATCCACAGTGAACAGTGGGGCAGGGGTAGGTGTGAATGAGACTAAGCATGGAGAAGCCAATTGGCTCTTCCATGTCAACACTGGTGTTACTTTAAGTATTATTGTTGTTATTCCCATTTTATGGCTGTAGAAATCACCTAACATTGAAATAAAGGGAATGGCATAAAGTAAATACCCTCAGTGGTTAGAATATTCTTCTCTTTTGAAATATCCAACTGCTTCAACAAAATGTCTTAAGATAATGCAGGAAATAGTATTTGCATTTTATTCTTGACCCTAAATGAGGGAAGTTCAGCTGAGTGCTCCCCAGAACTCAAAACTCCATCCAAGTTTTTCTTCCTTTAATAATATTGGAATAATAATTTTTTAATAAAAGGCTTTCAAAACTTATGATTTTAAAAAATTTAAACCTTAAAGCGGTAAAATATTTTACATTTAAAAAATTATCTTTACATCTCTTATTTTCACTTGCAATGACAGTAGTAGGCACAAACATTGGTACCTAATGAAAAATTCTCTTTTGAATTATCTGGCTTTAAATTTAGAAGCAAAAAGGGCATGAAGCACATTGGTTCTGGTACTATTATTAGATGTGACAAATCCATAGGGATGTTTCTGAACTAAGAAGCACCCATTCTTACATAGTTAAATTAAGAAAATGATAACACAGTGGCTAAAATTGCCTCCTCTTTTCAGTCATCCAATGATTTACCCAAACAAGGATCTCCATTTTATATGATTGGATCACTACCTCTGAAATTTCCTTTGTGGGTACGAAAAGAAGTAACTAAACNTTAAGATTTTTTTTGAAGTATTGCTTTAAAAGACACAAAGTACCTCATATTTGAATCATATCAGGATTGGACCAATTCTTTTGAATCATTGTTAGTTACAGTTTTCAGCAATCAGAGACATTAAGCATTCAGAGAAAACAACCACAGTCTCTGAATTTAATTCTATTTTGCATTGTCTCTTATTATTGTTCTTATTTGTGTCACAGTCTAAAGCTTTGACATTGTTTTTCTATTAGGAAAAATGGGAATTACAAAGGAATGGGAATTACAGAGGAATTACAAAGACCAATAAAAAAAAATTCACTGAAACACTGAGACTTGTAGGTTAATTTAATGTAGAGAGAAAACTCTATTTTAAATGTGATGATATACCAAAAAAAGAAGACTGTTTAACATTGTACTTTCCCTCCAGCAAGGCAAAAGGACACTGGGTCCTTTGTTTTCATTTATTTTCATTTTTAGTTTATTATTTAAGCAGGACAAAATAATGTAGTGCAAAACAAATGTCATTAACTCTAGAAAACAAAGTGGCAAATGAGCCCATTTCAATCAAATGCCTACGATTCTTTTAATCAAGTATTTATTGCCAGCAGGACAGTGACTTTGGCCCCTATAAACCACCCTCAGTCCATTAGAAACATTTATTTCACTTATTTTATGTAACCTGCTTCTCCTGTGTACTTTTTTTTTTTTTCTGTTAATTTATACAAGAGAAAATCTGGGCTCAATTTTTGGGGTGAGTTTCTTTCTTTCTTCTTTTTAGCAGTTTTTCACTGGATTGGCAGAAACTCAGAAAAGCAAAGTGACTAGCTTCAAGATTCCAAGGAGCTGGGAGCTCAGCAAGAATTAGTATTCAATAAAATATTGACTTCCAAGTTTTGCCTTAATCATGAGAATGCAAGGCACAGATATACAACTTGCCCCCTCCAAAAAAAAAAAAAGAAAACCTGAAAATGAAGTATTGCTTTGCTTTGAACCATGTGGGGTGGAGGGAAGGAGAAAACTTGAAGTCGCTAGTTTCAAGCAGCTTTATCATCTGTGAAGATGAATGGATATTTAGATTTCCCTGGGACTTCCCTGGCAGTGGTTAAAACTCTGTGCTTCCAGTGCAGGGGGTATGGGTTTGATCTTTGGTCAGGGAAATAAGATTCCACGTGCCATGCAGAGAGGCCAAAACAAGCAAACAACACAAAATGAAACAAAATTAGTATTTGCTTAAAGATTTCTTTCTTTGGCAAATACTTGTGATAAATGCCCAATTCACACACAAAGATTACAAATAACAGTAGCAGGCCCTCAGCATTTAAGGAGAAAATCTTCTGAGACCTGAAGAAGCCCCTAGACTCCTTCTGATTCTGGTTGTGGCATTTTCTCATCCTTAAAAGAGAAATAATAATATCTACCTCACTGTCATGAAAACTAACCAAGATAATGAATCAAAGGAGAGTGAGAGCTATACTAAGGCAAAAGTCCTGGGCACGTGAGTGGTTCCTGTAAACCAAGAAAACTGGGATCATTCTTGAACTGCCTCGTTCACATCCAAGGCTAAGTCATGGTTTCCTCATAAAATAAAACAGAAAGAAACAAAAGTTTTCATTTATGCTCTAAAAGAAGTTTCTTAAGCATCTCAAGAACGTTTATTATTCTGTTGCTTATCAGTAAACATTAATGAACTCACCCTCACTACACTTTTCTGTATTCATCTTACTTCCTTTTACTACGTAGAAAGTAGCTTCCCTCTGCTCTTTCTGGTATATTGATCAGTCTTTTCTGACCAACCTCCATCCTGTCCAGCCAGCAAACAATACCTTATGACTTAAAGATTTCAAAGCCTACAGAATTGGAAACAAATTATTTCCCACCCCATATGTCTATGCCCTCTCATTCCCACAACTGAGGAAAAATGGACCTGTATCTATTTATCAAATGTAACCACCATTTATTAAGCTCTGGGCTCCATGCTCAGCACTGGGCATTTTCCCTCCACTAGTTCCATTCTCTCTGCTCACCTTGCCCAGGGCTCCCTCTCACAGACTCTGCGCATGGTGATGGCACTCCTATCTCAGAAGACGTGTTCTACTATTTTTCCTCTACATTGCCAAAATAATCTTTAAAAATATAGCCTCAATATCTTTTATCCTTCATTAGTGAGCACAACTAACACTTTATATGCCAACTGTGTGCATTACATTTATGCCTAACAATCATAATGGAGATCAGCATTATCTCTATTTCACAGATGAAGGAACTGCTGCAGAAAGGCCAAGTGACATGCCCCAGTCTGACTAGCAGTCTTTGAAACAACAAATATTCAAACACAGGCCTTTAGGATCTAGGACCTGTCTGCCAACCAGAAGCTGTACTTATTGCTCTTCAATTACTAACTTGAATGCTGAGAATTTCTTCAATTCTTGCTCTGGGCTTTGTTCCCTTTTTGTTTCAGTATCATCAGTAACTTCAATGCAGCTTCTTAATCTGAGAGTAAAATGACCCTAAATAGCATTCTTAAGACATTTACCTTTGTCTGTCTGTATTTTTTTTTTAACTGGAGTATAGTTGATTTTTCAGAGCTTTCCTGGTAGCTCAGACCATAAAGCATCTGCCTGCAATGTGGGAAACCTGGGTTCAATCCCTGGGTTGGGAAAATCCTCTGGAGAAGGAAATAGCAATCCACTCCAGTACTCTTGCTTGGAAAAGTCCATGAATGGAGGAGCCTGGTAGGCTACAGTCCATGGGGCTGCAAAGAGCCGGGCACAACTGAGCGACTTCACTTCTATAGTTGATTTACAATATCGTGTTAGTTTCAGGTGTACAGCAAAGTGAATCAGTTATACGTATATTTGGTGGCTCAACAGTAAAGACTCTGCTGCCAATGCAGGGGACATAGAAGATGGGGTTTCAGTTCCTGGGTTGGGAAGATCCCTTGGAGAAGGAAATGGCAACCCACTCCAGTATTCTTTTCTGGGGAATTTCATGACAGGATGAGCCTAGTGGACTAAAGACCATGGGGTCACAAAAGAGTTGGACATGACTTAGCAACTAAACAACAGCTCTTTTTTTAGATTATGTTCCCATATAGGTCATTACAGAGTACTGAGTACAGTTCCCTATGCTATACAGTTGGTCCTGGTTAGTTATCTGTTTTATATTGGATTGGCCAAAAATTTCATTTGGATTTTTCCATAACATCTTTACAGAGAGACTTGAATGAACTTTTTGGCCAACCCAATATATAGTAGTATGTATATGTCAGTCCCAATCTCCCAATTTATTATGCCCAACCCTTACCCTCTGAAACCATAAGTTTGTTTTCTACATCCGTGACTCTATTTCTGTCTCATAGATGAGTTCATTATAATTTTCTGGGGAAACTTGGAAGGAGTCACTCAGGGCCCTGCTCCTGTGCCTTTGAATGTCAGGGCTAAGTGGCCCTTCTGGGCAATGTGATGGGGGGAAGGACTGGATTTGAGGGGGGAAGGGAGGTGCACCAAGGCGGGGACGTGAGTGATGGTCTGATGGGAAGATAGGAAAGGTCTGCAGGGGCATATGCTTTCTGGATGAGACAAGTCTGGTTCACTCACAGCCAGCAGGAATGGGGAAGGGGGGCTATCTCTGGTCACCATCCTGAAAGTGCACGTGACATCACGGAGACTCAGTGCTCCAGGAAGGCAGTCCCTTCCCTCCCATCAGACACACTTAAAGTTCACTACCCTAGGAAGGGATACTCCTGAAGCTGTCTCCCGTCACGTTTAATCATCTCTAAATCCTGTTGAAAGGGTTTCCTGACACTGGAAAGAAACATAAGAATAAAATTTTATCCTTAATCAGAGCTACCCAGGAGACATTCCTGGCTGGAGGAAAGGTGACAGTGGAGGATGGGGGGGCGGGGGCGGGGATTAAGTGGACCTTGTTTAGAATGTCACCATCACCCCAAGTCCTATAGTGAGGAATGTAGTCGGTCACTTCTGGTGCTGGGAAAGGTAGAGACTCCAGCCAAGACCTATACCATTAGTTGTTTAGGAATGAAATCCCAACATTCTTTACCAAAACTATGACTATGGAATTGCCTTATAGATAGATTTAACAGTTTGCTGAATTTTGTGTTGCAAATAGAAGTGAAAGCGGACCCTAGAACTCCATATTGAAGAAAACTGCATTTTTAACAAGTAAAGTGAGTCTACTTTGATTAGCTTCACTTCTGAATGTCTGTAAGATATTCAGTAGACAATATCCTGTGGAAAGTAAGAATTATAGACTTATAAAGAGGGTGAAAGGTCAGCGAAGGAGCTGTCAGCCCCATAGAGAACATAATAGAGCCATGTGTCTCCTTGAAAAATTGTTTAGGTCTCTAGTTCTAGCAGCTGTGAGAGTTAAAATTACCCTCCTTATTGCAGTCAGTGTATTTCATTATTTAGACATCATATATTAGACATAAGGAAGAACGTCTTGAGTGTAAGAGTGATTAAACACTGAAAGAGACTACCAAAGGAGCTTGTGAAATTATCGACTCTAGAACATTTTAAAAATAGAGGCAACCATCTGTCTTCAGTGATTTGGGTGGTAATCCATCTTGGAAAAGGAGAATGGACAGAATACACTCGATAGAGGAATATTAAGTAAATAACTTTCTGGACATTTCCCTCACTTGGTGGTCTCATATATAGATGGACTTTCTGTTTTTATTGTGAGCAGTTCTGACTCATAGCTCCATATCATTTTTACAACTTTGGTTTATAAACTACTTTAGGGCTAGTCATAGCAGATATTGTCACATCCCTTATGTTTTATGTTTAATATTATTGCTCGTAACTGATTTTTTTAGGGAACATTGCATGCTATGTGTAGTGTACAAACTTTATGGACATAAGCAAGTTTTTAAAGTAATTGTGATCATCAAAGTATAGTAAGATAAGGGCCAGGGCTGGAGAGATGAAAGTAAAAATTAAAAGGAGAGAATAAATAGAAGGTTATGACTAAAGAATTTCACCAAATTTAATTCTAACCTTGATGTATACCTCAAAGAGACCATTTGAATTTGCATTCTCAAATTCTTTCATTCAACTCTTCTCTCCAGGGCTGTTGACCAAGAAACCATATACATAAAGTAGTGCCTAGTGGAATGGCATAGAACTACCCGTTCATGAATAGCTCAACAAAAATCCCCCTGAACAGGGCCCTGGAGAAAGCATCAGTGAAAAATACAGCTTCAGTAAAACAACTGGAGAAGGACCCTCTGCTTCCCTCTCCCTCCCTGTAATCTAAGGTTCTTAGCTATCCTAGCTGGAGAAAAAGCTGCCATCTGATTGGCCAACCCAGTCATAGCTGGTCCTTTGGGAAGGGAAAATGCACAGTGGGTCTGGTCTAGGGGCCAGGCCATCGCTGCTTTGAGAATTTATCTCAAACAAGGAGTAAAGAGGGACAGCTGGGTGCACTGTGGGCAGGCACTGTCCTTTAACACACAATGAGCTCTCTAGTTAGAAAATTGCATTCAGTAAATATCTCAGTCTCTGACTAATCAAGCTTACAGCTCCTTCTCCTTTGGGAGGACCCAGTAAAAATTAGGAGAAAAGTAGAGGAATTCTCTTCCCAACAGATAAATGCATAAACATGTAGAGCAGGGATTTTTAATCTGGAAATCCACAGAAGCATTTCAGATATTGAACTGGATTTTCAAGGAAGTATTCAATTTTCTTCTTTCTCATACTGTGAAGATTAGTTATGCGGGGGGAGGAGAACAAAGAATATCAGCAATAAAAATTAACCTCGTTCAATTTTTTTACTAAGAAATTATTTTACTCCAAATAAGGATAGAAATGAATGTACTATGAACCTTAGTCACCTTACTAGACTGTCTCAAATATTTTGGTAGATGTAATCTACCCTTATTAAACCTGGAAACTCAAATATCCATCAATAAATGAATGGGAAACAAATAGTGATCTACATATGTACTGTGGAATATTACTCAAAACAGAAAGAAATGACCTATTGATTCGTAGAACAATATGGATTAATCTCAAAATAATTATACTGAGTGATTTCTTTAAGAGCTATAAAATATACATACTCTATGATTCCATTTATTTTAAGAGCTGGGAAATGCAAACTTATTTATAGTGATGGAAAGAAGGTTCATGGAAAGAAGGCTCTGAAATGGATGGAAAGGAAGAAGGAAAAAAGGAAATGGGAAAACTTTCAGAGGTGTTAGCTGTGTTCATTGGCTTCTGTGTGGTGATGGTTGCCTGGGTGCAGATGTGTGGCAGGACTTGCTAGATCATACAATTTACATATGTGCAGATTAGTGTATGTCAATTATATCTCAATAAAGTTGTTTATATACACACAGACACACACACAGAGCTAACAAAGGTCAAGAAGGGCCTTATATCTACACTCCTCAAATTTCAGACACCGTTTGTCATTGTTCAGTTTCTAAGTCATGTCCAGCTCTTCACAGCCCCATGGTCTGCAGCACGCCTGTCTCCTCTGTCCTCCGCTATCTCCTGGAGTTCACTCAAACTCACGTCCATGATGCTGATGCTGTCTAACCATCCCATCCTCTGTCGCCCCCTTCTCCTCCTGCCCTCAATCTTTTCCAGCATCAGGGTCTTTTCCAGTGAGTCAGCTCTTCGCATCAAGTGGTCAAAGTACTGGAGCTTTAGCTTCAGCATCAGTTCTTTCAATGAATATTCAAGGATGATTTCCTTTAGGGTTGACTCGTTTGATCTCCTTACAGTCCAGGAGATTCTCAATAGCCTTCCCAGGCACCACAATCAAAATCATCAATTCTTTGAAGTTCAGCCTTCTTTCTAGTCCAACTCTCCCAACCATGGGACTCCCTTCTTTACTTCCTTCCTTCAATCTCCCACTCTCTTCCTCCCTCCCTTCTCTTTCTTTCATGCTAATATTAAAGAGGCTGGAACTTACTCAAAGTTTAATTTGAATAATCAGAAAAGCCTAATCCTGAATTACCGAACAAGACTGAATTTCACAGGGCCAATCTTGAAGCCCCAGAACTGAACAACAGGCAGAAATTCTGTTTGTTTTCAGAGAGACAGAAGCCCTTTTCTGAACAGTCTGACAGGAAAGAGTTTGTTCCTGACTCAAGTATTTGGCTGATATTTTCAGCCGTAAGAAAGAAGTGAAACTTTGGATTCAAGTCTCTCAAGTTACTATTTTGGAGCCTGCTAAACATCTACTTTCTTTTGTCCCAGCTGGCTCTCTGGAAGGAGAGACTGGAAGTGGAGAAGAAAGTAAGCGTTTCAATGCGCAGGGAACATTTCTGGAGCCTGGTGTCAAGAGTAACTTTGCCTTTCAATTTCTCAGCAGGCAGAAATCTGCAGAACTTTTCTGAAGGTTACTTCTGCTCCGAAAGGCTTTAAAACTGAAATGCAGAATTGTAATCCTTTGGCTGTTAACACAGATGGTCTCAGTGACTCAGGCATGACCACAACGTCCTCTTTGACTTGGCAACAAAGGAAATGATGAGATGGGATTCTTGCATTTCTTGACAAACCTACTCCTCACAGGAGAATGTCATGGAAGTTTGGATTTCATTTGCTACTGTCTTTTTAAAATTTGAAAAAGTATTTCTTTTTTGTAGTACAGATTTTCTTCGCTCCCTCTATCAAAGCCAAAATCCTCAATCAGTTGGCTTTCAGAGATTATTTACACATTTCCAGTTATGCCACAATCACTTCTCATAGAAACCAAACAATAAGCCTCTTCATTAACAGTTGTTTTGAGCAGAATTAAAGCTTATTTTGTTTTAGTTGCACAGTTTGGAGCCATTTCTATTTTATGATTAGTAAGTGATCGTTATGAAAATGAGACGTGAACGTGATCTGCTCCTTCACAGGATTTTCTCATCTAGCTGTTAAGTGGAAATGAACATGGAGGGAAAGAGAATAAAGCTGTCAAAAATACTTGTGTATGTATTTATGTGCATTTTTTAGAGGTCTATAGGCTTCATCAGCTTTTCAAAGAACCACTGAATCCAAAATAGTTCAAGAGCCGCTGGTCTAAAAGCAACATTACTTTGTTAGGAAAACTTGATGAGGACAGTTATAGATAAATTGCACTTGAACCGATGACCAGATCAGAAAATGGAAGCAACACATCACTGTATAAAAATATTTTTCAGCGTTAACATTTGATTTTTTAAGAAGAATATTGATATAACCTAAAAAAATATGGAAGTCAGAAAAAAACAGAACTGTGTTGCTACTGTAGAGTTTAATGTTATTTCATTTTGTTTTTTTTAATTTAAATTTATTTATTTTAATTGGAGGCTAATTACTTTACAATATTGTGTTGGCTTTGCCATACATCAACATGAATCTTCCACGGGTGTACACATGTTCCCCATCCTGAACCCCCCTCCCTCCTCTCTCCCTGTACCATCCCTCTGGGTCATCCCCATGCACTAGCCCCAAGCATCCAATATCATGCATCAAACCTGGACTGGCGATTCATTTCTTATGCGATATTATATGCGTTTACGTTGTTTCATTTTGAATGCGAAGGGGATCATAAAGTTTTTTTAACCAAGCTCTACTAGTGGGTCCCTGAGACATCATGTGACAATGGGGAGAGTGATAGGGGATACAGATCTGGCAGTACATGTTAATGTGATAGTTGAAGCCATGGACAATATTATTAACTGTAACTAGTAATTTCTTTCCAGTTTTCTTATTAGTGTCAAAGTAAATCCTTAAATGCTGAAGAAGTGTTAATTACGATATAGCATCTTCTAGTTATCTTGACACAGTGGCCATTAAAATAAATTTAAGGGTTATGGATAAACTCTGCAGGAAGTTTTTGTTTTTAAATAATGAAATTGGTGGCAGCTGCTTTGATGCCTGCATTTATCAGTGAACACAGAAGTGATAATCAACCTAATAAGGTACCTATTTCCAAGTATAAGAATAATCCTTTCATTAATTCATTCTAGCCTGAGAAATAATGCAACAATTTGAAAACAGGAAAGTTTATTATTCCTTTTGCAAACTATGTATGTGCATGTTGAATAAGATAAGGTGTGAGTTACCTACATGACCCAGTAATTTAAATTTTTCATGGTTTCCCTGCTGAAAATGTCTAATTAGTTTTTATTTTTCCAAAATGAATCCACAGTTTATATTTAAGAATTAAATACCTAGCACTCTTTTAAAAGGTGTGCTTGAACTGTTTACAAAATGAGCCGATCTGGTCAAATCACTGGTTATTTCTTGAGTTTCATGTTACTTAACCTTTCATCCATATTTAGTCCATCTTTTTCTTCTTGAAATAATTTCTTTTCTAGGTGTTCCATACAAAACACCTCTGAGTTTTCGTTCTCTCTCTCCAGGTACTCCTTCCCAAAGCCCTTTGCATCATTCTGGGTCACCTCTCTCTCCCAGATTTCTCAATGTTAGGGAGCCCCTGAGCTTTCTACTTGTTCATTTTCCCTTCAGTGGCTACATCCCTGTCTAAACAGCCCCATTCAAGAATTCCCTGGCAGTTCAGTGGTTAGAATTCTGTGCTTTCACTGACAGGGACCTGGGTTTGGTCCCTGATTGTGAAACTGAGCTGAGCAGCATGACCAAATAAATAAGCAAATAACATGGATAAATAGCATCATCTTAAAAATCTTTAAAAAAATGTCAGCTTCATTCAGTCCATGGCTTTAAATGTCATCAGTATGCTAAAGATTACAAAATCTATTTTATAATGTTGATCTGTCTCCTAACTGGGTTCAGATAAGTAACTGCCTTCTAGATAACCTCATTTAAATATAATCATTTTGGCATCCAAAATTTAACCTGGCCCCACTATGCTTCTCCCAAAGTTTTCCCCGTCACAGAAACCGGTCCTACCACCCTCCCCATTGCTTACACCAAAAACTTTTTGTGCCAGACTTGATCCCCTTTCTTCCCTTAATCATTAAGCAAAATCTCTTGTTTCTTTTTGTTCATGATAGATATACATTACACCTCGTCTTGAAGCTTATGCCATGATAGTTTCTCTCCTGAAACAATCCCTGACTGTCCTTGTGTCATACAGTAGGTCCTATACAAATATGTCTTTCTTGCAGAACCTCTATCATGGCATAAATATTTTCCAAATCCACTATGTAAGTAGCTGACATGTGATACTTCACTGGTCTGTACTTATGCTTTGATAAGCTTGCACCATTTTCGTTTGGTTGTGTTTTTTGTTTTTAATGAGCCATTACCCAACATAGGAAGATTTTACATAACAATTCAAGTCACTGGCCTCTTTACATCTCTTGAACATCTGGCAACACGATAGGCCTGCCTTTCCTTGGAGCCACAATAAGGAATGAGTAGGGGTTCACAGGTTGCTACCACTAACAGCAGGTCTTCAGCTTACACTTAACCTGACTTCCACTATTTTGGGACCTATTTTGGCTATGACCCTGGATTCCAAATCAATGATTAACCTTTGCATTTCATTTTCATTTGCAGCCTAAAAAAAAATCAGAGCCACACACACAACAGTTACAGAAACATTCTCCAATGAAATTCTTGTTTAAATATTTCTACATAGGCTGCTTGCCTAAGAATAAGCCCACATTGATGTTTCTGCTCAATAATGGCAAGTTTTTAAACAATCAGTATTCATTTCCTTAGGAAAAATATTACATCCATTCTTACTATCAAGTTATTGAAGCCAGTTAACTATAAGTCAGGTTCAGCCATACTAAACCTTTCTGAAACTGTATTTGCAACAGGGTGTAAGGATGATGCTAGTTGTAATCTCAAGAACATCTAGCAATTCAGGGCTTCTTCCTTTAGGAGAAGAAGACGTCAGTGCTTCTTTTCATATTAGGTTCCTTGTTATCGTTTATCTGCCAACATATCTCTATATTATCTTTTTTATTAAATTTCTGCCTGTTGAGGGAACAGTTTTTCTTTTTTCCTTTTTTTTAAAAAAGCATTAGCATGTCTAGGGCTATATTTTAATCCTGTTTAAATATTCCTTAACAGTTGTCGATAAAATATTTTAGTATGTCACATATTGCCTAATTGATATACCACTGAGGCTCCCTGGAGGAAGAGCATTGTAAACTAGCTTACCATTGGCTCCCTCAATAAATCAGTGCCCCTGTTGTGTTGAAACACACTGAGAAGAGTGAAAGCTGTAGTTCTGATTAACATAGAGAAATCCAAAATGTTTCTCACTTTTGAATCTTTCCAGTAATCAATAAATAATTCAGCCCCAGAGCTGCCATAGAAGGCTTGGAGGAAAATCCTGTTGCTTTTTTAATACCAGATAGCTGTTCTGGAAGGTTATATTTTGACTAGCCTGTTTCCAATGTGCATTCCTTAAGAATGATATTGATAATGTCTAATGATCAGACTCCAGGGGTGATTTTGATATCTTCCTGTCCTTTTTCCTCCAGCTAAGCACTCTTCAGGCTTCTGGGAGACATAGGATGCAGTGGGAGCCTAAACCTTTGGAAACCTCTCAGATGTTTAGGTAAGGTGCTCGTCGAGTTTCCTCTTGTAATTACATTAAGCTGAAGAAATGTTAATGTTACTTCCTTTCAAAGATGGTTTAAAATTATTTTTTAAAAGATAAATGTTTGATGACTTTATAGGATACAATGAAAAGATAGTTTGACAAAAATGAGCATCTGAAGTTTGGGTTAAAATTTTAAGTGTTGTCCAAGTTATGTTTATCTCTTCATCAAAAGTCCAATATTTAACATGTCTTCATTTTACTACTAAAGAAATATAAAAATATAAGAAGGCCA
>SJYQ01000643.1:883340-948022 GCA_006410935.1 Redunca redunca
CTTATAATAACACAACTATGAAATTCTACCAGAATGAAAAGATGACTATGAAGAAAATGATCATTTGCTTATTCAAGAAAAAATTTGCCACTTTTCAAGTGCTATGAAAACAAAAGATTATAAGACACTGTTTTTAACTATGCCAGCTTTGCTACTATATATATATATAGTAATCTCTTTGTACGCAGGGTACAAATTTAAATGAAGACAAATTTTCTATCTTCTTCTATAAACATTGCATTCTTTTTTTAAAAAAAACCTTAACCAGTGGACAATTGAAGTAGCTGAAGCTTTTCCATTCAGCTCTGTTTTCTCAGTGATCCTGGTTGAAACAAAGTGAAAGGTTGTGTAAACATCCAGGCAAGGGCAAACATATCTAGTTACCCCAGATGCTAATAAGCACATAGGTAGAATATGTCTAACCAAGTTGAAAGAGGATGGAGGAATCACATTGAGCAGAGATGTCTTATTCAAAGGCCTCATTATCTCTGGGCGCCCCAGTTAGAGGAACACACCATTGTTCCTTCGTTATGAACAAGACCAGGATACAGCACAGAGAAGGTTCCAGTGATTCACACTATCATTATAAGTCCCACATTCAAGAAAGGGACAAAAGCAACAGCAGGACACTGCAACCTCAGTGGTTAAGGAGGACATGCAGAGAAATTTGTTCAAAGACCACAACAAACTGCAGATCCAATGCTTTGTCCCAGGCAAATTATTAAGCAGCAAGACTAATACTGAGACCCAGCTTTGGACTCTGCTAAGACCAAAGCAAAATCATTTGCACACATTCTCCTGCCATTGAAATAGTCCTATTTTCTCCATAACTAGATTTGTGTTCCTAACCAAGAATATTGGTTTGCTTGATGTATAACTTGGCCCTGCATTAGGAAACTCATGTAGCTCCCTATTTTCTTACCTCACTATTCAGTCCATTTGGACAAGTTTCATCAGGTGCAATAAGTAATTTCTGCATAAGAGGTTGATCTTATTTATGAGTGAGTAACACCTCTGAGGCAATGGCACCCCACTCCAGTACTCTTGCCTGGAAAATCCCATGGACAGAGGAGCCTGGTGTGCTGCAGTCCATGGGGTCTCTGAGAGTTGGACACGACTCAGTGACTTCCCTTTCACTTTTCACTTTCATGCACTGGAGAAGGAAATGGCAACCCACTCCAGTGTTCTTGCCTGGAGAATCCCAGGGACGGCGGAGCCTGGTGGGCTGCTGTCTATGGGCTCGCACAGAGTTGGACATGACTGAAGCGACTTAGCAGCAGCAGCAGCAGCAGCAGCAGCAGCAACACCTGAGAAAAGGTGGCTGCGATTTTACTTCCTTGAGCAGATGCACACAAAAGTAGACAATCCTTGCTGCATTATAACTCTCTGTCATTTTGCCAGCTATGACTTTTTTTTATTATGTATTCCTTTAACTATTTACTAATTTATTGCAAAAATATATTGGGTTAGCCAAAACGTGTTTTGGGGAAAACCCACACCAATATTGATTTTCATGAGCACACCTCATGACCTCAGACCTAGATCATTTGGAGTAATGTATCTTCCCATGTTGAGTGCTCTGACCCTGGGCCAGAGGAACGCCCCCCCCCTCCACCGCACCCCTAAATCTTGTATTCACCATTCTCCTCCCTCTAATCTAGATAAGGTATGAAATTAAAAACTCAGGTGTTTTTCGTTGTGGTTGTTTCTAAATGTATTCCATGGTCATGTTGTACGTAATCTCCCCCGTGCTTTTTTCAGTGAGTATTTTCTTGCTAAGGTTAACCCCCTGTGTTCCTTGGTGCCATGATTCAATCATTTTGATTGCTATGTAATGTTCTGTTATGTGAATATGCTCTCAATGAATTCATCCCTTCTTCTGCTACGGGAATTTGGACTGTGGCCAAGTTTTTGCTCTTGCTCATAAAGCTTTTATGAGTATTTTTGTTGAAACAGCTTCACCTGGAGAATTTGAGGACTCCAGAGTCTCACTATAAATCAAAGCTCACACATGGTATCACAAAATGGTTGTTGTTGTCTAGTTGCTAAGTCGTGTCTGTTTGTAACCCCATGGACCGTCGTCTGCCAGGCTCCTGTGTCCATGGGATTCTCCAGGCAAGAGTACTAGAGTGAGTTGCCATTTCCTCCTCCAGCAGATCTTCCCAACTGAAGGATCGAATCCGTGCCTCCTGCTGCTTTCCACTGGCAGGCAGATTCTTTACCCTGAGCCACCAGGGAAGCTCAATCAGAACACAGTAAATGTTATAAATCTAGCTGCAGCCACAGCCCGAATCATGTTCCCAACTCAAGGACCCAGACTCTGTTTCTTAGGAAGGGACCTCTACTCCAGAGGATAAAGGAGCTACACCATCCCTTAAACCACCATGCCCTCAACACTTGAGTTCTCAGAGTAAGCAGAAGATAGACGGGGAAATAACAGCTATTCCTGAGAGGTGACAGGACCCACCTGAAACCACACTGGGACAGAATGAAGCTTTCCTGGCAGGCAGGTCCTCTCCGCAGGTCCCAGCTTTTTGACCTGAGATTTCCTGGTGATGCTAAGCACTTTCCCAAACCATACCATCCAAACAGAAGGGAGGGTGTGCCGTGGTCTGGAGAGCCTGGTCTGCCTAGAGCCCGATGCTGCAGATCTGCGGAGGAAGCCCTCTGTCTCCAGTCCCCCAGGGCTGTGGCTGTGATCTCCTACTACTTACACACACACACACACAAACACACACCACTGTCATCCTCAGGCATGCATCCTTGACATGGGCAGGGAAGCCCGATGGGCTGATAGGTTGGTTATTAAATTTTCAAGCAAATTTTCTTCTGTTATCAAAAAAGGGAGGGAAAGGCTTTGTGGTTCCATGTTTGTGATTTGTAGGAGACTTCAAAGGGTGGAGCCCAGGTGGGGTTCCATTTGCCATGGTCGAGGAACAGGCCTGCTGGTACTCCAGGCAAGGCCTTCTCATGGGTATGATGCCTCTACTGGTTTCCTAGGGTGGCTGGAACAAGTGGCCACAGTGTATTTTCTCACAGTCCTGGAGGCTGGAAATCCAGGATCAGGGTGCCGATAGGGTTGGGTTCTTCTGGTTTCTCTCCCTTCCCTGGCAGAAAAGCATGCACCTGCTGCCCCTTCACCCTATGGTTCCTCTGTGGTGTCTCCTGATGTCTGTGCTCTGATCTCTTCTCCTTGTAAGACACCAGTTAGTTTGGACTAAGGCCCATAATCAAGGTTAATTTCCTTTAGGGTTGACTGCTTTGATCTCCTTGCTGTCCAAAGAACTTTCAAGAGTCTTCTCCAGAACCACAATTCAAAAACATCAGTTCTTCAGCACTCAACCTTCTTTATGGTCCAACTCTTACATCTGTACATATCACATACTTCTACATATCACAACTCTACAACTTTGACTAGATGGGCCTTGGTCAGCAAAGTGATGTCTCTGCTTTGTAATACACTGTCTAGGTTTGTCATATTTTTTCTTCCAAGGACCAAATGTCATATAACTTCATGGCTGCAGTTACCCTCAGTGATTTTTGAGCCCAAGGAAAGAAAATCTGTCACTGCTTCCACATTTTCCCCATCTATTTGCCATAAATTGATGGGACCGGATGCCATGATATTAGTTTCTTGAATGTTGAGTTTTAAGCCAGCTTTTTCACTCTCCTCTTTCACTCTCATCAAGAGGTTCCTCTTTCCTTTTTGCCAAAGTGGTAGAGTGGTATCATCTATATCTGAGGTTCTAAACATTTCTCCCGGCAAGGTTGATTCCAGCTTGTGATTTATCCAGCCTGTGATTTTACATGATGTACTCTTCATAGATTCCCTGATGGCTCAGAAGGTAAAGAGTCTTCCTGCAATGTGGGAGACCTGAGTTCGATCCCTGGGTTGGGCGGATCCCCTGGAGAGGAAAATGTCAACCCATTCCAGTATTCCTGCCTGGAAAATCCCATGGAGGAGCCTGGTGGGCTACAGTCCATAGGGTCGCAAAGAGTTGGACATAACTGAGTGACTTCACTTTCACTTTCTTTCCCTCTGCATAGAAGTAAAATAAGCAGGGTGACAATACACAGCCTTGACATATTCCTTTCCCAGTTTTGAATCAGTCAGTTGTTCCATGTTTGGTTCTAACTGCTGCTTCTTGACCCACATACAGGTTTCTAAGGAGGCAGGTGAGATGGTCTGGTATTCCCATCTATTTAAGAATTTTCCAGTTTGTTGTGATTGACATAGGTAAAGGCTCTCGTGTAGTCAATAAAACAGAAGTTGATGTTTTCCTGGAATTCCTTTGCTTTCTCTATGATCCAGAAAATGTTGCAAATTTGATCTCTGGTTCCTCTGCCTTTTCTAAACCCAGCTTGTATATCTGGAAGTTCTTGATTCATATTCCGCTGAAGCCTAGCTTGAAGAATTTTCAGCATAACCGTAACTAGCATATGGAATGAGTGCAATTGTATGATAGTTTGAGCATTCTTTGGCATGGCCCTTCTTTGGGATTGGAATGAAAACTGACTTACAGTTCACTATGATACCCTTTTATAAGGTGAAAAATAACTAAAATCAAGCAATATATTTAAAATGAAATTGGTGAGTAGGAAGAAATATAAATGCTCAACTTTACAATATCAAGTATTTTTGAATGTGGATTTACCAATTTATACTCCCACAACAATAGAAAAGAGATTCTGCGGATCAACACCCTGTTTCTCATCAAGGAGTACCCGTCACTGAGTAATTTTGCCAAAGGAATGAAGATAAATGGAATTTTATTTTTGCCTTGATTTGCATCTTTCTGGAACCTACTGAGGTGATTGCTTTTGAAAAGTTTTTCCTTCACTGTAGTTACTAGTAGGTGACACGCATCATCATTTATACTAGATTTCTGCCAAGATTTTTTGGCCATTCGTGACAAGCTTTATATGAAGTCTAAACCAGACATGAAATTCTCCATCATCAGTAATGGAAATATCCTTAATATCTGCCCAAATCCATCTTGCATGAGGCTAGAAAAGTCATCCAATCTTGAGAAATGTTCTTCCTAACGTTTAAAAAAGAAAAAAAAGGGAGAGATGGAGGAGGTAAGGTGTTTCTGTTTTGAAGGACAAATTTCAACATCTCTAGGCAGCTTTGGGCATACAGCTACCACCATAGGAACTTGCTATCTGTCTTAGATATTCTGAAGGAAAAAAAAAATCCTCTGACCACATGTCATTGTTATATTTTATCTTGGTGCATGTGTCACATATCTGCTTTTGATCCCCCATAGCATCTTCTGCATCCTAAAATTAGACATAAAAAGAGAAGAGTCACAAACGCACAATAGGACCAATCAACAGTGGCTCATTCATCATGCAGCCTTCAACTATGTTGCCTAAAGGAGGAGCAGAAATTGCAGATATGTGGGGTGCCACCTGCTGAAACGGCTATTTCCTGCTCCTCTCCCCATGTTTATTAGGGATGGAATCAGGCTATCTAGATGACTCAACACGAAACTCGTAGGGAATGAAGAGGCTCTTAATGACAGAATGCCATGGTGGTTGAAATTATAGCCACACTAATTCACTGACTCTGTACGAAGCAGGAAAACTCTGAAATTCAGTAGTGACAATCAGCTCTTCTGGCATCTATCATGATGTGATACAGAGCCGAAAACTCCCATCGAAGATCCTAATACATTGGTAATTGGATTGTGCGAGGTGCCATGGAAATGAAGCGATGAATCAGAAAAATAATTGCCGATCTTAAAGCATTATTCAAATGTTCTGTGCTGTTATTATCAACCACTTTCGTTAGGACTGGTTTCTTGATACCAAAGAAATCACCACTCAGGTAAGAGGAAGAAAATCACCAAAAACCTTCAGAAGATCCTGGGGCCTCAAAAGCCTGTGAAGCTACCTGCAGGGAAGGAATGGAGACGCAGACATAGAGAACAGACTTGTGGGGGAAGGAGAGGGTGGGATGAATTGAGAGCATAGCATTGGCGTATGTACACTATCACGTGTGAAATGGGCAACTAGTGAAAAGCCAGCACTGAGCCCAGCCTGGTGCTCTGCGATGACCTAGCGAGGAGGGATGGGATAGGGAGGGGCTCTCAAGAGAGAGGGGGTATGTGTGTGTATATACATAATTATAACTGATTCACCTTGTCATATGGCAGAGACCAACACAACAGTGTAGCTATTATACTCCAATTAACAATTTTTTTAAAATAAATGATAAAAAAAAAAAAGAAGGGAAGTGAACTATGCACTGGGTAGGGAAAACTAATCCCTAAATGTTTCCTCTACAGTTTCAATAAGAATGACACAAAATATCACAGAATTATTAACGGGTTTTTCCCCAGACAACTAGCACCTGCTGCACCCAGGAACTCTAGAAGCTGCTTTGATAAGTATAAAGGGGCATGAAGTTATAATCCTTGCCTTCAAAAATCTTAAAACCCATTGGAAATGAAATCATAGAGAAAATGTGCTTTCAGTACTAGCTTCAGAAGAGCATCTGCCATCACTAATAAATTGCAATGGAAAAAGACTAGAATTAAAGATGACTTCAGCTTGCCTAAAGAAATTTTTATTGTGGTTAACGCTTTAAGTTTCCTTGTCCTGTCAGGGTTGAAATAAAATAAAAGTCTTCATTGAAAGATGGAAAAGGTCTGCTTGGCTATTTTAAAGCTCATTTCCTCAAAAACACTGATTCCCCTTTTACAAACAAGCATTCAGAAAGACATTTCATGAGAATTGTCACTGTAGAGAGAGAAAAAATTTAGGAAGCATTATGATATCCTTCAAAATATGAATTTCCTCCGCCTCAGGAAGATATCTCAATACTTCCTACCCTCTTGGATCAGAGAATGCATTTTCTGCTTTGAGCCCCACATGCAACCATGTACATTGCCAAGTTCAAACAGTACCTTAACTCCTGAGTGTCCCAGCAGGGCACCGACGGGGCCACTGTCTTCTCAGCTGCCCCACCCCCACACCACCCATGACCTGAAATGACAGGATGCCTTCCACCCCACTTTGGGAAAGGAAACGGCAACCCACTCCAGTACTCTTGCCTAGAAAATCCCATGGACAGACAAGCCTGGTGGGCTGCTGTCCATTGGGTCGCAGAGTCAGACATGACTGAAGCGACTGAGCATGCCTGCATGCATGCATTGGAGAAGAGACTGACAACCCACTCCAGTATTCTTGCCTGGAGAATCCCAGGGGCTTCCATCTATGGGGTTGCACAGAGTCAGACATGACCGAAGTGACTTAGCAGAAGCAACAGCAGCTTCCACCCCTTACCCTGACCCAGGCCAATGTTGTTAAAAGGAAATTTTTCTTTAAAAAATTTCTAATCAGTGTATCATAGTCTATGGCAGATGATTTTATCACAGGCTTGAAATTCTGCTTTAATATTTTTTTTTTTTCATACAGAAAGGTAAGAGCAATTTATGCATAGCATTTCATTTCCCTGCATCTGAATCAAGATACTGGCCATGCCAGTGTGGACTGGATGCAGTCACATGACCTAGGAGGTAGCACAGAATCAGACTGTAGCTTCTGAATGCAAACATCCTGGGGCAAATTTCAGCTCTCTGTGACCTTGGGGCCTTGCTTAAATCTGCTCTCAGTTCTTCATCTGTAAAATGGAACAATGGGACTACCTTATATTGTTGTTGTGGAGGTTGATTTCATGCATGTTATTGTACGTGCGTGTTTCATGCTAAGTCACTTCAGTCGTGTCTGACTTTTCGACCCTGTGGACTGTAGCCCACCAGGCTTCTCTGTCCATGGTATTCTCCAGGCAAGAATACTGGAGTGGGTTGCCAGGCTCTTCTCCAGGGGGTCTTCCTGGCCCAGGGATTGCACCCATGTCTTTCATATCTGTTGCATTACAGGCAGGTCTTTGCCACTAGTGACACCTGGGAAGCTTGTGTATAGTGTTTATTAAGTGATGGCTCTTGTTGTTGCTATGGTATAATATAGTCATGGAATCTTAGATTTATCAGGTGGCTTAAATCACTCAAGATCAAAAATACAGAGTAGTGATCAATGGTATATGAACCTACTAGGTCATATGGTAAGAAAAGAAATACATAAATGAATACATAAAAGAAAACAAACCAGTACGAAAGAAGATAATTAGAGTAAAATCCACTCATCTTCTTAAGCATAAGAGAAAGAATAAAAGGCAAGAGCACTAGGAAAGTACCAGAATAGAATCAAACTCTCATCTTAGAAATGGTATTTTTGGAACATTATTATAATCTAATAAGCGGTACCCTAATTGTCCAAAAACAAGTTAGCAGTTAAAATCTTTTGATAGTATTGGGCCTGTGGGATTTAAGCCTGAGTTGTATTTTTGACTCAATGTTTCCTCAGGGCAATTTCCAACTCTAAGAATGGAGAATTCATTTGTAAGTGTGGATTTAATTTGGATGGTCCGCATTATCCTTTGCATCAAAGGATGGGGTACACTGTGAGTTCCAGTCTCTTCTCTTCCTTCCTCGGTTCCTCATCTTGGTCAGTCCTGTCACCACCCACGCAGGTGCTCCAGCCAAAAAGCTTGATGATTCTAGCCTCAAACTGCATCCCACCCCCACCAACCTTTCTCCACCCTCCTGCCAGCATCCTGTCCAATCCACCAGTCTCCCCTCTGACTTTCCTAACTGGACACTGTTTCTGGCCTGATTTCTCTCCAATGTATTGGAGCAGCCAAAGGGTTTTCACTCACCCAGATAGAGTCATCTCATGTTTTCCTCCTTGTTTGTGAAATGAGCTCCCATCTCCACCCCACATCTCCATCTCTCACAGCGTCATTCCCACCAGCTTGTGACTCTTCAGCAACACTGCCCTTCTTTCATTCCTGCAATTAGCCAGGCTCTTTCCTGCCCCAGGGTCTTCTTGGATAGTCTTCTCTCTGCCGGGGAAAGCTCTTTAGTCCACTCCACACAACTTGCACGTCTCTAACAAGCTGTGTGCGTGGCTATGCATGTGGACACATGCCCACAAATAAGAGAGAAGTTTGTATTCCATACGGAAATGGAGAGAATGTTACTGATCTGGAAAGAACCAGCTTTGAGCACGAATGGGTCCAGTGCCTGACATGCGGTCCCGGGACCCAGCTGCTCACCTCCTCTGCCTCTTCCATCCTCTCTGTGGCCATCAGTCCGGGGCTGGCCTCCTGGGTACAGTAAGGTGGTCCCTGGTCAGAGGCATCCTCTTCGGAACAACTCCAAGGACGGGGAGAGAGCAGTCCACCCTGGTCACTCAGCCAGGAGGCTAGGACCACTGCTCGTGGGACCTGACTAGCTCAGCGTCAGGGGCAGCAGAGGTTTCCGTTCTTTCTCTAGCTGGAGAGTTGCAAGACTCGAATCCACCAGCCCAGGGTCATTTCATGGAACTGGGGTCAGAATCAGTTCCACTCAGGACACCTGGCTGAGCAGGGTGAAACATGATGATATTAGCAGAGGCACCAGTGGACACTCCTTGGCCAAAAGCATGCATGCAATGAGATAAATCTGTTCGATTAAGTACAACCTGGCAGACAAAGATGTCCTCATCTTTTAAATACGCGTCATGCTAGTGGACAGATTCCACACTTGTTACCAAACACAGGGGTTTGATGGCTTGCCGTTCAAAAGCCAATAAAGAGGTAAGGTTGAGGAAGAGGAAAGTTTGCTTTATTTTAAATGCTGGCTACTGAGGGCTTGGGGAGGAGGGTGGCAGACTCCTGTTCAAAGATAAACTAGCCCTACTGACCATCGGTGGGTAAGAGCTTTTGTAGATGGAGGAAGAGGGCAACACACAGAAAAAGCGCAATCAGCTCTGACTGTCGTCTTGAAATTGGTCACTGGGGGTCTGATCAGCATTTTCTTGTGTGGTTTGCCTGTGTGCATGCTGTCACTTAAGTTGTGTCCGACTCTTTGTGACCCTAGGGAGAGCAACCCTCCAGGCTCCTCTGTCCATGGTTTGAGTACAGTTAATCTTCAGTTTCAGGGTCAGTTTGTACCCATTTCTTTGAGGACAGTTCTTGGGATTGTGGCAACTTATGTCATGGCTACAGCTTGATCATCATGCAGTTAACTTCTTCCACCTGGTACGGGTTTCAGTATCTACAAGACAGCTCACAGGATATAGCTCAGAATATTATCTGTAGTGCTTGAGAAGAAATGAAAGATACTTACCTAAACTTAATGACTAAACTAGTGTTACTATTCTTAGATTTTTGTCTCCTTGTTTCTTCATTTTTTTCCCCCCACTTCTCTGGTTAAACTTGTTCTTTGGCTAAAGTTTTCCTACAGACAAAAGTCAGATGGAGGACGTGTGGGGGACCATAGGGTCCTCCTTTGTTTTACTCTCAGCCAAAGCCTGGCAAGTTGCAATTTGTTCTTTTTGCACATGTCCTGCCTGCTTTGGGGACCATTTTCCTCTTTCTTGGTGGCTCATATGGTAAAGAATCTGCCTGCAGTTCAGGAGACCTGGGTTTGATACCTGGGCCTGGAAGATCCCCTGGAGAAGGAGATGGCAATCCACTCCACTATTCTTGCCTCAAAAATCCCATGGACAGAGGAGCCTGATGGGCTACAATCTATGGGGTCTCAAAGAGTAGACACGACTGAGCAACTAACACTTTCACTTTTCCATCTTTAACATCAAGAACAATGATGTGTGCATACTGCCAGTTAGCCTTTATCTGGAGTATCCTATGTTGTCAGTTGGGTCCATGAGGACTGATGAGGTGTGGTGGACATCTGTGTCATCCAACACGGCAGTCACCAGCCACATGTAGTTACCGAGCACATAAACTGTGACTAGTCTGACTGAGGAGCTGGGTTTCTAAAAGTGTATTTGATTTTAATTGGTTTACATTTAAAATTATAGCCAGAGGTGGCCAGTGGCTAGTGCAGTGGCGAGCACTGATCTAGAGCTCGCCTGCATTCGTCGTCACATCAGAACATTCCAAGGCAACAGCCAAACTCATCTGCCAAGTCAATTCATTAAAACGCGTGAAAAATGACTTAATTTGTTAATACTTTCAAATTAATTGCTTATATTCTAGCAGGAATTTGCAAAGCCTTAAAGGGAAAGAGTGACAAATGGTGATTTTTTTGAACAATTTTCTTTGATGCAAGAGTCTTTTTGGTATCTCTCAGATAATATTGAGTTTTGCTGCCTAAAAATGATATCCCCTCTCCATTACTCATTGGGTGACTGGCAAGAGAGCGTGTATAGTACGAACACACATCTAATAATTTGTCATTGTCCTTGGTTGCCCTTGTGACACAGCTGGTAGAGAATCCGCCTGCAGTGCAGGAGAGTTGGGTTTGATCCCTGGGTGGGGAAGATGCCCTACAGAAGGGAAAGGCTACCCACTCAAGTATTCTGGCCTGGAGAATTCCATGGACTGTTCAGTCCATGGGGTCGCAAAGAGTTAGACACGACTGAGCAACTTTCACTTTCACTTTTGGTTGGTAAGCTATTTAAATTTTACAAATTCTTATTTCTTTTGAGTTAAACGTCAGTCTTTATAACCCCAATTTCTTCTTGCCTGAGAGAGAGAGCAAGCAGGCAAGCTAGAGGGAGAATCAATTTAGAAGAATTTACAAAACACCTTTTAAGAGATGAATGGGCACCATATTAAAGTAAACATGCATAATTTGAAAATAATTTGGGGAATTTGCATTGTTTTGACAAATTGAAATATGCCCCCCTCCATGCGGTTCCAGGGAGACCAGATGGTGGTGCTAGGTATTGGAGGGGGGTCCACAATTGCTTTTGTGTTAACTGATATAGTGTACTAAGAAAGGTCTCTGGGGAGAAGTGTCCCCAGGTAGGTGATTGCTTTGGAATTCCAGCAAAGACGAACCATGGCAGAAGAGAAGGGAAACATAAGTTATTGAGGACTTATGCCTCAGATTGGACCTGCTAATTTTATCACTGGGAATTCAGCACAATGTTTCCCCCCCCCAAAAAAAAGATATCTCTGAGACAGCAAGAGAAATTGGTAAAGGACTGGAGAAAATTAGCAGCAGGCAGGAGAGTCTGACTTCCCTTTCGTGTGTGGAAGATCCTTTAATGTTAGCAAATGTGTCTATAGTGGTAACGAGAGGTTCAAGGGCTTCATTTTCTAATTCTCAACTGCTGACCCTAGTCAGCTGAGCTAGGAGAGGTAGTGGTTTGGCATGGAGCCCGACCCTGCAAAGGCTGTTAGGATCACCTCCGAAAAGCACTTGCCATTTAATTGGAACGTTCACACCTGCTAAATAGCTGTTGTTTCAAGTGACGTATTGAGAAAGAGATCAACTGTTTTGGGGGTTTCCAAGAAGAAGAAGTGAAGTAAAGTCGCTCAGTTGTGTCCGACTCTTTGCGACCCCGTGTACTGTAGCCCACCAGGCTCCTCTGTCCATGGGATTCTCCAGGCAAGAATACTGGAGTGGGGTGCCATTTCAGAAGAGAAAAATTCCTACACTGCTCAGGCGATGTTGCAGTTTCATCTATTGGGAAGTTGGAGTTTTGTGTAGTCTTCGGGGAAAGAACGTTCACCATCCTTCAGCCTTTTTTTTTTTTTTTTTTTTTTGCAAACCTTTGCAAAAAGAGGGGAGGAAGGAGGGAAGTAGGGAGGAGACCCAGATAGGTGGATGTGAAGAGTGAGACAGACGAGGGAGGAGACCTTTTTAATGAGCTTTCCTGTCTCTTAAATGTTCACTTTCAGAGGTTTTCCTCCTATCCGTTTCTATTCTTTCTACTTCTTTTTCTGTAAGGTTGGGTGGAAATGCTTGTTGCTGAAACAGAATAGTAGTTTTTCATCTTTTTTCATAGTAGTCAATGAAGGGGGCTTCTCCCCACATCTCTAAGCTGTTCAATACAATTGCCTAATATACCGCCTAGGATACATGGCAATTTTTTACATCTCTCTCTTAGCCGTTTTCACATAGTGCTCTTACCATTAAAAGAACAGTTGTCTGACCTTTTTCCAGGAGGTTAATAAAGAATGCACAGCCTCATAAGCTTGATTCAATTTCTTTTATATGAACAGGCTGCGTAAGTGACCATTACAGTATTTGTCTGGTCCTCAGCGCTTCATTTTGCTGTTACCAGCATTTTGTACAAATGACCACATGTGTTGTGCGTTTGGTCACATCAGGTGAGAAAAAGCAAAATAGATTTTCCTGAGCCTTCAATCAAATTTCCACACAATGGACTCTCTAATGGGGACTTGAAATATATCTGGTCATATATTATTTAACTGTACTGTATTTTGTGTTTTAAGATTTTCTACCACACATTCCATTTTAATAAATGCATGAGTAGAGGCAGTGTTTGGGCTCTATATCTTAGAAATTCTACACTTTCAACAGATTTTTCAGACTTCAAAGAATTTAATATTAGTATCATAAAAGGTCTTTTGAAGAATAATACAGGGACATAAGAAAAATGAGTGTGTGAATGTGCCCTCCCATTTTGTAAGTGTTTTATTGCTTTAATTTCCTGTCTTAGTAAAGTAACACGCGGCATAATAGAAGATATATTGTTACAGAGTTTGCAATTTATTAGAAGGCTTGAGCTGGTTGAAGACTTTATATGAAGTGAAAAAGAAAACCTCCATTTAGCTGAAAAATGGAGATGAACCATGGTATCAGTGTTGCAGCAGCTTTAAATGGAGTCCTATCGGGGACTGATAAGTTGTCTCTGTGTGCCCTGGGTGTTTACATCAAATAAATCCATGGGCACGAGCCTCATTCTGTGCTAGCTGTGTGTCATTAGGTGCCTAGAAACCTAATGTTATTTCATTTGTGAGGCGTGGATAAGATGACTGTTGCTATTTGGATTCCATAGCACAAAGGTGCTATTAAAGCAGAAATGACCCATAACACACGTTTTCATTCATTTATTACATTTTTTGCATGCGTGACTGAATTTTAATCCTGTGCTTTGTCAACCCAGTACAGTTATATGAAGCTTTTTAACCCAGTTTCATGTACCTCACTTCGCTGTCTTTTACACTCTAGCATCAAAGCATCAAAAAGGAGGCATTTATCCTGCTGAAGAACAGAGACGATTCATTTCTGCATCTAAAAGTGTGGAAGTGAGCAACGTGACACTGAGTAACCTGTAAAAATATGTCATAAATTTACCGCATAAATAACTACTGGAGAAGGGAAAGCTGGGTGTTCAGCAGACTTTGTTTTGTTTAAGGGGTGGTGGGAGTTAGCACTCTGTAGGATCTCGGATATGCAGGCATCAAGGAGCTCTCCTGAAATGGAAGTTACATGTTTATCAGGGCAGAGCAAGAAGTACAAGAATCAGAGGGGCTTCTTAATCCCACCACTGCTCTCCCACCCAAAGATGGCAAAACATCTGTTCCTAACAGATTGTTGGGTTTTCCACAAACAACATGAAATGGGATATACAGCCATGTGGACAGCCCACCTGGAAATACCACAGAACCACCAATTTTGCATTTTAGTTAATAACAAAAAATCTTAGCTAATTTTCTAGGGTTCATGAGTCAGAGTTAACCTTTAATACCATCAATTCAATTTTCTATTCTGTTTTGGACACATCTTAAACAATGTGTGTTGCCATATTACTAGTCTAGATGGGCTGATTGATGGAATTTTTATATGCAGAAGATTTAATAAGATTTAAATGAGTCCATGTCTGAAATCCTAACCCATGAGGAAGCAAAATGACTAGACGACTTGTAGTCTGAATATATAACACAAGAGCACAGACATTTCTGGTTTTCTCTGTTATCTATGTTCATCTTTGAAAGAATAATGATTTCCAAGCTTTATTGCTAACTGAAGCACAAAAGATTTCCTCTGGGCTTGCCACAGACAATCCTCAGGCACATTAGCCGAGTCAACTAGAGTTAGTTCAAAGCGAATTACTTCATTTTAATCATGGTGACTTTACCAGCTCAGTCAATATGCTGTAAAGGGATATTGCTTTTATTTCCACCTCCTCTTTTCTTTTCTTTTTTTTTTTTTTTCAATTCTCCTCTTTAAATGATACTCAAGTAATTTTATTTTCAGGCATATTTTTGAGACTGTTCAAGATTTATGGATTTACCAGTACTTCAAGATGATTCATCTTGTTTAACAACATCTGAAGTTTTGTTTGGTAACTCTTTTTCTCCTTAATCCTTGGCTAAAATCTGTTGATATTTTTTAACAGATGAATAAGTCCTTAGTAAGAGGCACTGCCAGTTATAATGTGCAACTTTAAAAATAAATAAAATGCTGTACCGAGGATCACTAGAGATTAAATATTTACTTCAAGCTCTTTCATTCACAAATAGGAAGCTGGGGTATAGAGGGTGCAACCATATATGTGTATAATCATTAAATTCACTGATTAGAAGACACATTTTGTCCTTTGGAATTCCCTGTAAAGTCTGTATTACATCATTCTGGAAATCTCTTAAGTAGTGTGGCATTGTACTATTAAGCACCATATACATCACATCTATTTTTTCCTTCCTTTATTATTTTCTCATTTACTTAGTTCTTGTTATGGAGGTTAATGATAAGTGTGGCTGTTTTACTTTGGGGAAAAAAAGCATTTTCTTTCTGACACTTCCCAGGAATGGTGTGTGGCATTTTCAGTGGCCATCAGTTCCTAAACTCCCAGCCTTTGAAGCATCAGTGGTACCCTGTATCTTTGTTTCATTCACGATTTCTGAGTCTGAGGACCCGTCTTGGCCCAGCACACAAAAGCACTATAATTACTTTCTTTTCTTGGTTGGCATAGGTCATGGAACTAGTGTTAATAATAATCATTCCCTCTGGACTTCTCTGTATTTATATATCTCTGATTCAATAACCATCGGGACCATAGAGGTGTATTTTATCTTCATTCCAGTCCTCTTGGTATTGTTTTCGCCCAGGGGGAAAATCAAATGAGGAACAGAACATGGTAAACTCACACAACTCTGAGGTCATTAACACCTAATTAGAAACAGCTCAGAGATCAAAATGATTCTTTGGTTAAAATGTGAGAAAGAGAAGAGATCAGACAATATTTAACTTCTTCTGCGCCAATGTGGTCTTTATCACCAATGGCCAGGCTGTAACTCATTATGTTTCAGGATTTTTTTAATTCTATTATTATTTATCTTAGTTTATTTTTTGGCCACCATGTGGCATGTGGGATCCTAGTTCCCTGACCAGGGATTTAAGCCATGTCTCCTGCATTTGATGCACTTAACCACTGGGCTTTACCGCTATGAATCTTAACCACTGGACTACCAGGAAAATCCTTACACCTCATTGTCTTTCCAAACTTAAAGAAGACATGTTTGTGTATGCATTTTCTTTTTCACTCTCTCTTTGATAGAGTAGGTAGTCTGTTGAAATACTGGGGAGCAAAAAAGAGAAGACTTTGCTCAAAGTCCTAAAATGCTAATTGATTTCATTAAGAGAAAGACATAGTGTCACTTCATTTTAGGTCTTATTGTTCGGTAGCTAAGTTGTGTCTGACTCTTTGTGACCTCTGAAGGGCAGCATGCCAGGCTTCCCTGTCCTTCACCATCTCCCTGAGTTTGCTCAGACTCCTGTCTATTGTGTTGATGATGCCATCCAACCATTTCATCCTCTGTCATCCCCTTCTCTTTCCCAACATCATAGAGTCTTTTCTAGTGAGTCAACTCTTCCCATCATATGGCCAAAGTATTGGAGCTTCAACTTCAGCATCAGTCCTTCCAGTGAGTATTCAAGGTTGGTTTCCTTTAGAATTGACTGGTTTGATCTCCTTGCAGTGCAGGGGACTCTCAAGAGTCTTCTCCAGCACTGCAGTTAGATGTACTGTTTTTAAATAGTGTGTGATGAGAAGCACATCACTTGGTTGAATAAAAAAGACACAATACATTGAGACACCCACTTGAGGGACATTTAATTATACTTGGTCAAGATCAAGAAAATATTTATATTTAAAAATCAGACAGCCATCTATTTCTTTTAAATTTTAATAGATCTTAAGTTTTGCCACACAACAACTTTCAGGAGTTTGTGAGGGTTTACTTTCATAGGAGTACAGTTATTACAGTTTTTATCATGCTGTGTGATAGTTTGAATAATACTGGAAGAATTCATGTGTGTGTGTGTGTGTGCCGGAAGGTCTATGTGGTCTTTTGTTTGCCTAAGAAGGATCAATAACGAGAAGAGAGGCATTAAATGTGGAAAATACTCTTGACTCCAGCCCCGGTGACACACAGAGTTGGGACTTCTTCCTCTTCTTTTTCCCAGATTTGCATCTCAGCATTTTAAATTTTCAGGCTTCCTATCTGGTGCTAGTGGTAAAGAATCTGTCTACCAGTACAGGAGATGCAAGAGATGTGGGTTCAAGCCCTGGGTCAGGAAGATCCCTTGGCAAAGGAAATGGCAACCTACTCCAGTATTCTTGCCTGGAAAATCCCATGGACAGAGGAGCCTGGCAGGCAACAGTCCATAAGTTTGCAGAGTTGAACACGACTGGGCACACAGACACATTGTAAGTTTCCATGCTGGGCCTTCTGTTGAAGGATTCCCTCACCTGGAGCTGAAGCCACACTAGCAAAGCTGGCCTAGGATTGGGGCAATCTGGAAGGGGCAATCTACTGGGGCAATCTGGAAGGGCTGAGGGATGCTTAGCAAGTCAGTCCTAGGGCCTTCTGGCAAACTCTTGCTAAATGCCTAAAGTCATTTTTTTTTTTTTTTTTTTTGGAGTGTCATTGCTTTACAATGTTGTGTTAGTTTCTGCTGTGCAATGAAGTGAATATGTATACATATAACCCCCTCCCTCTGGGACCTCCCTCCCACCCATCTAGGTCACCATAGAGCATAGAGTTGAGTTCTCTGTTTTCTACAGCAGCTTCCCACTAGTTATCTGTTTTACATTGGGCTTCCCAGGTGGCTCTAAAGAACTCTCCTGCCAACGTCCAGGAGTCACACACCCTGGGATTTTGTAACAAATTGAATGAAGAAGCACGTGGGCGATTCCAGCTGTGTTCTGCTGAACAGTGGAGATTTGCAAAAATGTAGAATAATGCCACTCTTCTCAATGTAGTTTCAGTTTGTAAAATATAGCTATGGTTATTTTCATTTCTTTCGTTATTCATTTTGTTATAAAAGGTTACATATTTATTATGAAATAGCAAACCAGAAAATAATAAATATAACCAGAGCCCAAGTATAAATGTAAACTCATCTATCCAGTATCCATATCCCTCTCTGATGGCAAATCTGGCCTTGAGCACAGTGGATTAACTTTTTTTTTCTTAAGTTTCACAATGTTGTGTTAATTTCTGCCATACAAATGCATGCTATTTTTGTTAACATATAATAGGTTTAATTTTGTTGTTTTAGATTATTTCCTAAACACATATTTTTTTTAACTTTTCATTTTGTATCTCCAACATAAATATTGATGAATCTAATCCTCTAAACAAAAGGCTCTTGGGAGTCTTTTTTTTTTTTTAATGAAGGAGTTTTTAAACCAAAAAAGTAACAAACCACTGATAGGAACTAATACTAATATCACTATTGACCTCTACCATCCTCAGTATATTGGGTTTTATCATGCAAACCTGCAGACATCTAGTGAAATGCTGTTTTCACAGATCATCCTTAAAAGAAGAGCTGACCCCCTTTTTTTTCAGCAGACGCACATGAAAAATTATTTTTCTCAATCAGCAGACAGACACAACCACCACATTTATTTACAGTGCTGCCTGCAGGATTCCACTTCCAGAAGTTCTGATTCCAAAAGTTCGGGTGATTCCCAAGACTCTAGATGTTTCGCCTCTAAGTAGTTCTGAGATGTTACCACATTTTTAAGGTCAATATTGCCCAAGGAACTCCTTTTTCATCTCCCCAGATGTAAAGCAATCTCTATGTTCAGCTTTTCACCTCTCAATATGGGCTTCTTGCCTTTCTCAGTGAAGGTCAGCAGGACCTGTGGTCTTCCTGGCAGAAAGATGCAGTTAAGATGGTCCTCACTGACCTCTGTGGGTGGTTTGTAACTTCAAGGATTGAAAAGGCTATGAGCTGGTTTTCTAGGTCTCTGCATAGCTCAGAAGTATAACTTTAGGGCTTCCCCGGTGGCTCAGATGGTAAAGAATCTGCCTGCAATGTGGGAGACCCAGGTTCAATCCCTGGGCCAGGAAGATCCCCTGGAGGAGGCAATGGCAACCCACTCCCATATTCTTGTCTGTAAAATTCCGTGGCCAGAGGAGCCTGGCAGGTTATAGCCCATGGGGTCACAAAGAGTTGAACATGACTGAGTGACTGACACTTTTCACTTTCACTTCAGTCAATTTTGGGGACATGCTGCAGTCCATGGGGTCACTAGAGTCAGGCACGACTGAGCAACTTCACTTTCACTTTTTACTTTCATGCATTGGAGAAGGAAATGGCAACCCACTCCAGTGTTCTTGCCTGGAGAATCCCAGGGACGGGGGAGCCTGGTAGGCTGCAGTCCATGGGGTCACTAGAGTTGGGCACGACTGAGTGACTTCACTTTCACTTTTTACTTTCATGCATTGGAGAAAGAAATGGCACCCCACTCCAGTGTTCTTGCCTGGAGAATCCCAGGGACGGGGGAGCCTGGTGGGCTGCTGTCTAGGGGCTCGCACGGAGTCAGACACGACCGAAGCAACTGAGCAGCAGCAAGCTGTCCTTTTGGCTCCAGTTTTCTAGGGGTAAACTGTGAGATGATGGAAGTGAAGGAGAAGCTATGGGGAAAGGACAGTGTGTAAATGAAGGGCAAGGGAAAGATGAGTACGGATTCCACTGCTGCCGCTGCTAAGCCGCTTCAGTCGTGTCCGACTCTGTGCGACCCCACAGATGGCAGCCCATTGGGCTTCGCCATCCCTGGGATTCTCCAGGCAAGAACACTGGAGTGGGGTGCCATTTCCTTCTCCAATGCATGAAAGTGAAAAGTGAAAGTGAAGCCGCTCAGTCGTGTCTGACTCAGCAACCCCACGGACTGCAGCCCACCAGGCTCCTCCGTCCATGGGAGTTTCCGGGCAAGAGTACTGGAGTGGGATGCCATTGCCTTCTCCGATGGATTCCACTAGCTTGCAGATAAGATAGAGTTGAATTGCTTCCTGCCCTTCTCCCCATCGGGCTTTTGATTCTCTTTGGAGATGGAAGGCCAGAAGAAGAGGACATAGAATCCAAAGTTCAGTGTTGAATTTTTGGTCTCTGGATTTACCATCATTTGCGGAAATTTCTCTTTGTCTTCTTTAAATCATTTCTCTATGATCAGAGAGGTCCATGATTTTTATGTCTTCAAGACTTACTTGAGCTGGGATGTGAGAGTTGATACCTTCAAATCTGTCTGGGAGTTTTGGATGGACATACACACTGGTATATTTAAAATGGATAACTAGCAAGGACATCCTGATAGCACAGGGCACTCTGCTCAATGTTATGTGGCAGTTTGGATGGGAGGGGTTTGGGGGAGAATGGATACATATATATGTATGGGTGAGTCCCTTAACTGTTCACCTGAAACAGTCACAACATTGTTAATTGGCTATACACCAAAACAAGCTAAAAAGTTAAAAAAAATCTGTTCTCCAGTCTAATTTTCAACATATCAGTTCTCTGCTATTCTCTCA
Source organism: Redunca redunca (assembly GCA_006410935.1). Taxonomy (NCBI): domain Eukaryota; kingdom Metazoa; phylum Chordata; class Mammalia; order Artiodactyla; family Bovidae; genus Redunca; species Redunca redunca. Next base: position 903,940 of record SJYQ01000643.1, read on the forward strand.
GTTGTGACTGCTTATGAAAGATCCTCCAGAGAAAGGCACACTAACCCACAGATAAAATTTTCAAAAAAGGAATCCTAACCACAGCTCAATATCTTTCAAAAGAGAACTGTCATGAAGCTCACGGTCACTTAATGATTTCCCTAAACCCTTCTTTAGCCTCCACATACCACCCCCGACCTTCACTCACTAAAATTTCCTCTATGTCAATCCTTCGGTTATAACCATGCACCCTTGGATGTCTTACCATTTTTATTAAGTATTTCCATGATTCCATTTAGAAGGCAAATGAATTATTTCAGAGGAAAGCAAGACAGAATGGGTACATCAAACACCCAATATGAGTAACTCAAAGCAGCTCAAAATACATTATAAGGGCTTTATATACCAGCCATGCTCCCACTAAGGCTTAGAGAATTCTCCCCCTAGTTTAAAATACAGTATTAATTCTGTGAGGTCAAAGGGTAACTCACGGGCAAAATATGTTAGTTGATTGTGTTCCTAGTGACTGTGGCAATGAGAAAGGCATACTGTGAAACCTTTGAGAAATCTGCCTGTAGAGAAGATATTTTACTATCTTCTAGGGACTAATGCATCTAACTTTGAGAAAATCATTTTATGACTCACATAAAGAAGCAAGTTTGAGAAAATTGAGGCAGAGAAATTTTAAGTAGTTTTTTTTTAATAAACAGGGTAAATAAAAGTCCTGTTTTCCTTGTTAGTTTCATGGTGATTAGAGCAGATCTTGTTTCAGCTGAGGGACAGTAAGAGAGTAAGGGAGGACTTGTTTTTCCCTTTGCTTTTAGGAAATTAAATGTAAATAACAACATGAATAAGAAATACCCACAGTAATAATAATTTTCCAACTTGGTTTAACCCATTAGGTAAGTCCTACTATGATGTGAATTTATATTAAAATGCATACATATATATGCTTAACATGGAATCACTCTTTTCCATATGCTAATATTTCTCAAACCTGGCAAAGTGTTAACTCCCCTGTTCTGCAAAGATGTATGTCTTTCATTTCTTCTATATTCCCATCACCTCACTACCTATGCACTACCATCACACACACTAACACACTCATCTTCACACAATTTTGCAAATAAATATTGCAAACTGATTGGCAGGTAGATGATGGATGGTCTGGTAGAATTTAGATTTAAGAAATCCAGAAACAAATATTTATTCAGTACTTACATTGAGGAGTCTTCTAGGAACTGGGAGTTCTATAGAGAAAGGAAGTAGTAGTAAGGAACAAATATTTTTAAGTTTAATTTTAATCTGTGCTATGAAGCAAATAGCGCTTCCCTGGTAGTTCAGATGCAAAGAGTCTGCTACAAAGCGGGAGACCTGGGTTCAGTCCCTGAGTCGGGAAGATCCCCTGGAGAAGGGAATGACTACCCACTCCAGTATTCTTGCCTGGAGAATTCCATGGGCAGGGGAGCTTGGCAGGCTACAGTCCACGGGGTCACAAAGAATCGACAGGACTGAGCGACTAAGACCTCACTCCATGAAGCAAATATATAGGGCAATGTGATAGAAGTGACTAGGGTGGAGCAGAAAATTATTCCAGATTATGTCTGAAGTGGTAGCACTTGAGCAGAAACGGGACCATTGAGAATGAATTGGAGAGGTTTTCCTGCAGTAGGAATATCAAGTATAAAGGACCAAAGTGACAAAGATCTATGGCTGGAGGGCAGACACAGTCAGAGCTGTCAAGAGACACAGGACATGGACGCTGTCAGCCATGGCTGTGAGTTGGTGATTCATTACTTTTTTTTATTATTATTAATTTATTTTTTATGGAAGGATAATTCCTTCATGGACTTTTGTTGTTCTCTGTCAAACCTCAACATAAATCAGCCATAGGTATACATGTATCCCCTCCCTTTTGAACCTCTGTCCCATCTCCCCCTGCATCCCACCCCTCTAGATTGATATAGAGTCCCTGTTTAAGTTTCCTGAGCCATACAGCAAATTCCCGTTGGCTATCTATTTTACATACGGTAATGTAAGTTTCCAAGTTACTCTTTCCATACATCTCACCCTCTCTTCCCCTCTTCTCATTTCCATAAGTCTCTTCTCTATGTTTGTTTCTCCATTGCTTCCCTGTAAATAAATTCTTCAGTACCATTTTTCTAGATTCTGTATATATGTGTTAGAATATGATATTTATCTTTCTCTTTCTGACTCACTTCACTCTGTATAAATAGTTTCTAGATTCATTCACCTCATCAGAACTGACTCAAGTGTGTTCCTTTGTATGGCTGAGTGATATTCCATTGTGTAGATGTACCACAACTTCTTATCCATTCATTTGTCAATGGACATCTAGGTTACTTCCATGTTCTAGCTAATGTAAATAGTGCTGCAATGAACAATGGGATACATGTGTCTTTTTCAATTTTGGTTTCATCAGTGTATATGCCTAGGAGTGGGATTGCTGGGTCACATGGTGGTTTTATTCTTAGTATTTTTTTTAAGGAATCTTCATACCATCTTCCATAGTGGCTGTATCAATTTACATTCCCACCAACAGTCATTCTTTTACGCTAGGAAAGCTTTGGAAGGTTTAAGCTGGGAGAGACAGGGTTGTCAATGAGCTAGTGAATACGGATTAAAAATATGAAACACCAGTTACAATTGTACCAAACACTCCAAAAAAGCACCTCTCTGGACACTCTGAATCTTATCCATGGGCCTGTGGATTCATCAGGTGTACAAACTTCCATTAGTAAGCCCAGTATTGCCACTGAAAAGGATTCCTGCAAAAACATGTACAGCAACCAACGATCACTCACGTGGTTGACTGTGAAAGTGAAGATTCTGTGGTTCTAGAAACAGTGGCAGTGGCCACATACTGAAGGGCAGGCTTAACAAGTGCACAGTGTGACTGAACCCAAAGTCCTGTATCAGAGTTTCCAGCATCCCTGCCCATCCACAGCATAATCACTATCTATGGCGTCATCCTCAAAAATGACGTACAACCATAAAGAGCTTGCAGCCGCTGGCTTAGTTTTCGATATTTACTTCCCCTGAGCGCAGCAGGCTTCTCCTCTAAGGAATCTATGCTTGTCACAGACCTCGGTTGTTATGAGCTCCCGCCGGTGGTGCAGGGTGAGTTCGGAGCCAGTTTTTCAACATTGATGACTTGACTTACTCCTATTTCGTGTCATGGATCTTTGGCTGACTCGAACAGCTAGCAAACAATTAGCTGTGTTGGTTCAGAGCACTTCATTCGGGTAAAGCTGCAAAAACTTGCCCAGAATGAGAGAACTTGGTGGAGATGGAGCTCATCAGTAAGTACAACCACCCATTGTTTGGTTGCTGCTTGGACAGGATGTTAGGGCGTGTTAGCCTATCAGCTGCTGACCAGAGGGTGATTTAAGTCCCTGGCAGTGTCATTTTTAACTTCCTACAAGTTGCTGAGGTCTGCAGCTGCTGTGTTCTGGTAGGAATTTATTTTTGGTCAAAGATTTTGGAGGCAGTAGTAGTTTTGATATGCCTGAGGCTTTTAAGCCAATTTGGGAAATTCAGGGGATTTGAACTGAATAAAGTTCTATAGATAGAACTCATCCTACAAATATTTTCATTGCAAAGGAAAGACCTAAAACCTATTTCTCTTGGAGTTTTCTTGTCTGGAGCATGGAACAAGTTATTCATTGGTCTGACTAATTTGTTTGCGGAAACAGTTTTTACATAGCGGATCTCTGCAGTAAGAAACTGGTAGGAGTTCTGGGTTGGATCAAGTTTGCACTTCAGTGTTTTGTTTCTGAAAAATATGGGGAAGGACAAGATTGATACCATTTATGGATAGCAGTTCAACAAAGTCAAACTAGAGAATTCAAAGCAAAACACAACTACTTATTATGATGGACATTTTCAATCTCTCCCTTGGATCCACCTTCCACTTTTCTATACCCTACCTGGTGTCCTGGAAGGCTGACATTTACGGACTCCATCAACAGGTTTCCTTGATCTCTGGCTCCCAGTTGTCCTTTGGTCTCTAAGCCATGTACTGCTACTATTGTGGCCCTATGGACTCTAGTATGCCAAGCTCCCCTGTTCTTCACGATCTCCTGGAGTTTGCCCAGGTTCGTGTCCATTGAGTCAATGATGCCATCCAACCATCTCATCCTCTGCTGTCCCCTTCTCCTTTTGCCTTCAATCTTTCCCAGCATCAGGGTCTTTTCCAATGGGTCAGGTCTTCCCATGAAGTGGCCAAAGTATTAGAGCTTTAGCTTCAGCATCAGTCCTTCCAAAGATTATTCAAGGTTGATTTCCTGTAGGATTGACTGGCTTCTGGTTGGGTTTGGCTGGTAGGAAACCAGCCAAAGATCAGAGGGAAGCAGGAGTGTCCGGCTGGTATATTTCTTCCCCAGGCCCTCCCAGGTGGGCTAGGGGGTGGCCCTGTCTCTCTGCTAAGGCCACTGTGCCCTCTGGATGATCTGTTCTATACTGTGGTCACTTCTTCTTCCTCTAGATGTCAACTTAGACACCAGTTTTCAGGCCCAGGGATGGTTCCTCTTAGCCTAACTCTTACCTTGACAAATAGTCCTTATATAACCTCTTCTATCACTCTGTGTCATCTATTCGTATTTCTTCTTTCTATAGGAAATTCTGACCAAAATAATCTCTGGGTGATTTTTACAAAAGAAAACAGTTATAGTCAGGGTCTCAAAACTCAATACTCATTTTAAATAAATCATTGTTCACATCAACCTCAAGTTGCATTCCAAATACTGTTGGTAGACTGCCAGCATCCTTTGGAAAGGGAGAGGTGTGCCAGCCTAGGGCACACCCACCTTGGAGGCTGCTGACACTAAGATCGGTCACGCTGCTCATTCGAAATCACTGTCAACAGCCACATTCGTTGCGTCTCTCAGGGAATAAGTCTTAGGACTTTGACATCCTAACCCAATAGTTTCTTATCTATATGTGTTTTACTAGTTTCCACTGCCTTTTAGGAACCTGAATCAAGGTTTTAGCTTGACATATAATGCATCATAATTTTTATTGTTTAAAATAGGTGGAAAGGGGCTCTTAATGTTTTCATGCAGAAAATCTGTTTTTCAGGAATAGACCCCTGATATCAAACAGATAATGCCTACATGAGGAGGAAAGGAACAGTTGATAGCATCTAGGGGTCAATTTCATTATTTAAATAGGAATAATAATTTATTATAACTCAGAAAACTGTGAGGATTAACAATAANATTTGAGGATGCCTTAGTAACTTATGGATTGGTATGATACCTGCAGAATAAATAGAATTCAGTTATCCTCTTGACATCTGATGTTAGTTAACTCTTTTGGCATTGACTAGCCTTCAACTAGATTTTATTTCTGTGTCTGAATATTGAGGCTGTGGAAGAAATCAGAGACAAGGGAAAGGGCAAACCAAGTTTGCAATAATCAAAGAGGTTAAATTGCTATGGTAGTTATGGATCTGTGGCCTAAACTTAATGTAGATGAAATGATTCAAATTAGATAAACAAACAATTTTTTTTATGCCTTACCATACTGTTTAGATGGGAGAGTAAGATCGAGGTCCAGGAGAATACTTATGAATACGTTCTTCAGGGCTATGTCTTTACTTTTCAGTTTTGTTACATCAAAGAGCAGTTTGACAAGTTAACACTGATTTTTTTTCCTCTGTAGTTTAATGCTACAACATAGAGAACAATAACATATCAATTAACTTTAATTACCCTCTGGCTCACTCCTCAGATACCTCCCACTGTAAAGAGTGTGTTTTTATGAATAGCCTCCTGACAGTGAGAACCTCTCAAGGTCTATAACTCATGCTACAATTTCTGTCCAGGGTCTCACTAAAAAAAAATCATTTAATATATTCTGTGTGTTGTCTTGTTTCTCCAATATTCTCAAAAGTCAGAATCGTATCATTTATAACCAGATATTAAAGACAGACGCACAGAGTCGAGTGGAATTGATCCAACAAGAGTAAAATAAAGTCTCACTGCCCAAGAAAGTACTACATTTTCTACCAACTCCTAAATTTGGACTAAACTAAAGAATCAATGGGAAGTGTCTATGGGTCATGGTTATAAAGCTTAGGCAGCTGTGAGGCTGCCCTGAAAACCAACTGGGTTCTCCTCGCTGTGTGACATTTCAGGTCAAATATGTGATACCTTCTAAATTAACTTATCCAGAAAGCAAAGACATTAATTCCCAGTAAAATTCACATTAATTCACACTAACCAACACTGCGATTAGCCAGATTATAAGAATCACATGTTGGGAGTTATTCCTCTCTGAGGTGAACTTTGATCAGTGTCAGACGTGGAATTTATTGTCTCTCTGTTTCTGCCTCCAATGGGCTTTTTTCAAGATGGCAGTCTCTTTATGTTAGCCCTTCCAGAGAGGCCCATGTGGTCAAGTGGCTACAAAGAGACTAGCTGTGAAGTGGTGGCCAGCAGGGGGTGCATCCCTACATGTGAACAATTCTCTTATTTCCCACCTCATTTCTCTCACCCTCATTCCTGCTGCTCTTCGGTACCACTTACCGAATAAAGCATCAGCAATCAGTCAGTCAATAAAATATCAAAACTCAGAACATGTTCCTCGAATCCTTCTGTTGATAATAAATACTATAGATTATATGGCTTTTGTATGATATGGGAGGAGGTGTTTTCTTTAAATACAGAACGAACTCTGCGAAAATGCTCATAGAAGTTGGGTTGGCCTTTTGGGCTCACCCTTCCTCACTCCCATTCTCTGAAACTTTCCCATTTTTGTTGAGTCCCTGCCTTTTAGGTGACTTGTGACCTCATTCTGCCTCTAACTCACCCAGAACTAATCCATAACTTTATCACACCTTAATAATTTAAATAATTTTCTTCAAATTAGTATCCCAACATGTTACCCCTTCCAAGAGCATTGCATTTCTTAAAAAAGAACTTATAGAAAAGACACTGATAAACCCTAATGAATTTGTTTCTAATAGTAAAAATACAGGCACTGTGGTACAAAAGTCATTGTGGACATGTTAGAATGAAAATAAAGCTGTTTTGATGCCACTTGGAGAAGGCAATGGCACCCCACTCTGGTACTCCTGCCTGGAAAATCCCATGGGTGGAGGAGCCTGGTAGGCTGCAGTCCATGGGGTCGCTGAGGGTCAGACACGACTGAGCGGCTTCACTTTCACTTTTCACTTTCATGCATTGGAGAAGGAAATGGCAACCCACTCTAGTATTCTTGCCTGGAGAATCCCAGGGATGGGGGTGGAGTGGCCTGGTGGGCTGCCGTCTATGGGGTCGCTCGGAGTCGGACATGACTGAAGCGTCTTAGCAGCAGCAGCAGCAGCAGAAAACTACCTTAAAGAAAAACCTAGGCTCTGGATTCTACCAGATTTGGGTTTGAATATCAGTTTTACTCCTATAAGCTTTGTGACATTATATAAATTACCTAACTTCTCTATACCTCAGTGGTAAGATGGGGAAAGTAATACCTTCTTCAGGCTCACTCTGTTTGTCTGTTATTACATATAAAGCTCTTGCATACGTGCTAAGTCACTTCAGTCATGTCAGACTCTGTGTGACGCCATGGACTATAGCCCACCAGGCTCCTCTATCCATGGGATTCTCCAGGTAAGAATACTGGAGTGGATTGCCATTTCCTCCTCCAGGGGATCTTTCTGGCCCAGGGATCGAACCCACACCTTTTATGTCTCTGACATTGGCAGGCGGGTTCTTTACCACTATCGCCTATGAAGTCCCTGCTGCTGCTGCTGCTGCTAAGTTGCTTCAGTCGTGTCCGACTCTGCGCAGCCCCCTAGACAGCAGCCCACCAGGCTCCACCGTCCCTGGGATTCTCCCTAGCAGCAGTATAAAGGTTGTGTTTATACTTTGGAAAGGTCTCATGGAAGAGTGGAAGCACATCTCTGATTGCAGGAGGTTCAGCAGTTAAAGCACCAAGGACGAGGGTTAGGCTAACTTTTAGTCTTTGTGAAGACCAGGTATTTATCCTTTTTCCTGTTTGAGGAAACTATTATCAATTTCTAAAATAGACAGTGGTTCACAGGGCCCATCAGGGTAAGGACTTCTGAAACTCAGCCTCTTCATTAAGACTCCCGATGGGAAAATCATTCTTCCCAATCTGCACAAACACAGTTCAGAGTCACCATCTCCTCTGTTTAGGAGCCATCACAAACAGTACTCAGCGCCACGGGCTTCCTTGTGCTTTGTAAACACTTATTTGGTGTATTCCTTGGAGATTGAAATACGAAGTTACCAGCAAGAAGATTTCACATACACGCAGCAATTTTGATGACTCCAGGATACAGAAGTCTTCATTTAGATGTTAAGCAAGTTTATGTTTGAGCTATAAAGTTACCTGAAAATGAAATGTGATGCGTGGAAAAATGTGTACAGTCAATATTTATAATATTTTATAGGACATTCTGATGAAATACCTGTAATTCAGTGTTGTTCTTTTATTCTTTTCAACACAGGATTCGCTGGCTCCTTTTTTGAGAATAAGCATTCAAAGAGAATGAATTTACCTCTTAGATATTTTGAGCAACTTTTCTGGGGGAGGAGCAACTCTTCTAGCAAAGTAAATATCCACCATGTAACTCACCTAGAACCTACTATGTAAGCATCTGTATGGTAGGATGGGTGACTTTACCCCACAGTGATAACCTCCAAATCCTGATTCTCTTTACTTCTTATCAGCTGGAGACTGTGTTTGGCTTCTCTTCACTACAGAATTCAGGCTGATGGGATGGCCACTGTCTAGTGCGTGGCCACTCACTGTACTGTATGAAAAGAGTGCGGCCATGTTGTCTAATCACACGCAGGCTCTTCAGGCTTTCACTCAAATTTCAATGGCCAGAGTAAGTCCCGTGGCCACACCTAACTTTGAAGAAGCAGGAAAGGGATGTTTTACCATGTCCTAGAAGAGAGAGAACTGGAAAAAACTGGAGAACAGCTTTCTGACTGTGACAGTAACTGACCTCTTCTTTTCTTTCATTCTGTGCACTTTGTGAGTTCATTTCCTCTGATTTCTCAGACATCTAACACAACCAAGATCTGCATTAGGAAGGAAGCAAAGCACACCATATAAAGTGATTCTATGAAATGAAGAGGAATGTCCCGTTCATGGTTCAAAGTTTCCAAGTCAGGGTTATATCAGAGAGTATGCACATGTGCCTCTATTACTGGAAAATGAACCACCCCAAAACTTGGGCTTCCCTGGTGGCTCAGATGGTAAAGAATACGCCTGCAATGCAGGAGACCCGGGTTCCATCCCTGGTCGGGAAGATGCCCTGGAGAAGGGAATGGCAACCCACTCCAGTATTCTTGCCTGGAAAATTCCATGGACAGAGGAGCCTGGTGGGCTTCCCAAAAAGTCAGACATGACTGAGAGACTAATGCTGTCAGCTAGTGATTCTTCTGCTGGTCACATCGGGGCTCACTCAGTCCCCTGGCAGCAGAGACATCTGGAAGGTCCAAGATAGCCTCACTCATTTTTCTCGTGATGATTTTGGGTGACGGCTAGACCTCTTTCTCCAAGAGTCTAGTCTAACTCTCCTTACATGGTAATCTCAGGGACATAAGAAGATAAGAATGAAAGTCAAAGCCTTCCTGAAGAGAGGCTGAGAAGTCCTACAAGGGCATTGCTTTCCCCACATGCTGCTTGCCAGGGAATATTACAGGGCCAGCCCCACTGTCGGAGAAGGCAATGGCACCCCACTCCAGTACTCTTGCCTAGAAAATCCCATGGACAGAGGAGCCTGGTAGGCTAAGAGTCGGACACGACTGAGCGACTTCCCTTTCACTTTTCACTTTCATGCATTGGAGAAGGAAATGGCAACCCACTCCAGTGTTCTTGCCTGGAGAATCCCAGGGATGGCAGAGCCTGCTGGGCTGCCGTCTATGGGGTCGCACAGAGTCGGACACGACTGAAGCGACTTAGCAGCAGCAGCAGCAGCAGCCCCATTATGGGGGCGGGAGGGAGGCGCCAGAAGAGACAGACTCTTAGTGGGAGGAGCATCAGCCCACGTGGTAAAGGAACCTAATCACGAGATGGAGCAATTGTTGCTTCCCACTTTGTAGACAGTCTACACATTTTAGAGGATGAGCATGGCCAGTGGCCCAAGAATGTACATGCAACCCAAGAAGACACCACGGTTTTCCAGAGATTTCTTGACAGATTTGCTTCTGTTGCAAGTGGACTGCAGTCTGGAAAATAACTGGACAATGCAGTTTCCATGTGTGGGAAGTGAGGACTTTTTCCCTTGACTGTTTTCATGCATCCTGCCGTTCAGCGCACTGCTCCATCCCAGAAGCGCTGTCTGCCTTCTTTGGTAGCATCTGCGTAACTTGCCATTGGCCACTTCTGACTTGGTTTTCCTTCTGGAATGCTATTGTATTTATTTCTGTTGTTAGAACACCTTGAATATCTTATAAAAGCAGAGGGTGAATAAGATACTCCCCAGTGAAGTGATCTGTGTCATCTATTTCAGGCACGTTTATCATGGGCATTTATTTTCCAGTGTCTCCATGAGCCGCAGCGATGTGCAAACCAAACTCATCAGTTTTTCTTTGATTTCACATAGTATTGAAACAGGAAGGCAGAGCAGTCTTTGTACATCTTTGCCAACCGGCCTGATTCAATCTGATCACCCCTGGTTCAGCCATCATTGGCTAATGTTTAGTTGCTCAGTTGTGTCTGACACTTTGCTACCCTTCAGACTGTTCCCTGCCAGGTTCCTCCATCCTTGGGATTTTCCAGGCAAGAACACTGGAGTGGGTTGACATTTCCTCCTCCAGGAGATCTTCCCAACCTAGGAATCAAACCCTGGTCTGTGTCTCCATTATTGGCAGATGGATTCTTTACCACTATGCCACCTGGGAAGCCCCTATCATTGGGTAAACTTAACCATTTAATGTGACTTTCTTTTTAGATGTGGAAGCCTCTGTTATCACATGTTGAATTAGCAATCAATCAATTAATTAAGGGGCTTCCCTGGTGGCTCAGTTGGTAAAGAATTCACCTGCAATGCAGGAGACCCAGATTCAATCTCTGGGTTGGGAAGATCCCCTGGAGAAGGAAATGGCAACCCACTCCAGTATTCTTGCCTGGGGAATTCCATGGACAGAGGAGCCTGATGGGTTATAGTCCATGGGGTTTAGCAACTAAACCACCACCGCCACCACAAATAATTAAGTTTTCCTTATTCATTTGGCAAGTATTGGGTGAAAATCCATTATGTGGCTGAGGGCATCCTGGGCACTAGTATTGCAGTGGATGAACTGAACAAAGAGCCCCTGTCCACCAAGCTTCCCCATCCATTGGATGAATAATTGGTGAAAATAAGTGTGTGGTGATGAATTAGAAAATGTCCTCTGAAGGAAACAGAAAGAATGAAAATAAAAACATAATGAGTGAAATGAGAGGTGTTAACAGGAACACCGGAGAAAGCAATGGCAACCCACTCCAGTACTCTTGCCTGGAAAATCCTATGGATGGAGGAGCCCAGTAGGCTGCAGTCCATCTGGTCACACAGAGTCAGACACAGCTGAAGTGACTTAGCAACAGGGACACCCCAGTAAGTTTATGGAATGGGCATCTGAGGGTGTTTTTCTGAGGAAGCAACAGAAAAACAGAGACTTGAAGAAGGATGAGGAGGGTGGAGCCAGTAGCCAGGGGACAGCGGGCCTGAAGGTTCTGGGTTACAAAGCCTCACACCACAGGCAGAGAATAGGACAAGCCCAGTGTGGCTGGAGGGTCCTGGGCTGGGGCAGTGACGGAGCTGAGAACAAGAAGCTGGATAAAGGCCTTTCAGACAGGCTTTGGATTTAACCATAAGGCTTTATCCAGAAAATATTTAAATGAGAAAGAGACATAGTCACATATGCATTTAAAGACCACTATAAGTGTTGTGCAATAGCCAGACTGGACCAGCGCAAGATGCAAGCAGAGCAAGGCTGTTGTCCAGAATCCAGAGGAGGATGGTGGTGCCTAGACCAGATAAATGACAGAATCTACAGGACTTTAAGACAAAGTGTGGGGTGAGAGCAAGAAGTGGTGTCAAGATGACTCCCCACAGAAAGAATGGGGAAATATCTGACTTTATTGGGTAATTCAGAAGAACTAAGCAAGGAATTTTCTAAAGAGAGTGCAATTTCCTAATCTTTTAAGATAGTAAAAAGTTTGCAAATTGGGATGTCTTCGCCCCAATTAAGAGGTGCTTAGTACACTGGGATGCAAAAGAAAATATTAGAACTATTATTCATAGTATTTTACCAACATAAAAAAAAATAAGGTCTTCTAATAGTAGATATGGAGGTTCATAGTAATATGCTCTAAATACTAACAGGAATGTATGCTCACAATTTTTTGTTGTTGTTGTTTTTACTGATGGGATGCTGTTAATTTTCTTTTATTGCTTAAAAAATTATTCAAACATAGCAGCTTAAAATAATATCTGTTCATAAGCTCACATTACTCTAAGTTAGAACTCCAGGTGCCCAGATTAGGTGGGTTCTCTGATAAGGTTCTCGAAGGGCTGAAATCAAGAAATGGACCTGCTGTGTCCTCAGTCAGAGGGTTAACTCAGGACAGATCCACTGCCAAGTGTCCTCGGGTTGTTGGCCATGCCCTTTTGACTGGATGACCTCAGGCCTTTGCCCACCTGGCTGATGCCTAGAGCCCATTTTCAGCTCACAGAGGTTGAGCTCCAATCTTTACTGAAGTTTTCTCCTACATCCAATCTCTTCCTTCGGGAAGAGCCCAGTTCTTTTTGAAGACTCACATGATTAGGTGTGGCCCACCCAGAGTAGTCTCTATTTTAATTTATTCAAATTCAACTAAATTGGCATCCTTAATCATATCTGCAAGTCTTTTCACTGTTGCTCTATAATTTAATCTAATTGTTATCTTCACATCCTAACCCAGTCCTGGGAATGGAATTTACACAGAGTCAAGACACCAGGGAACAGGAATCTTCATGTCCATTTCCAAATTCTACCTCTCACACATGTATTATCCAAAAAGTGTAGCATTCACTGTTCTCCCAAATAAATGCTGTAACTTTTTTAGAGCCTACCATCTAATCTCTATGGTCACATAGGAGTTGGGGAGAAATGTAAAGTCTATAATAACTGAATACAAAAAACAGAGAATTTCATAGAATAAATGAAACCACTTACTATTGCACAAATTCAGGTTGCCACACTTGCTTAATGTAAGCTCTTAGTATATTTTACACCTTAAGTATAGACTTGCATTCTACACCAGTTGCCTGAAGCATCCAAATGATCTCTGAACATGTTAAGTAAAATATTTTCAATACCCTGATTTATGTGTACAGAAATATAAGGGGATAGAATGAGACTTATATCACAATGGAAAACCAGAATCTTTCTTAAAATTATGCATGGCTATCTTGATTTTGTTTCCTGAGTGTCTCAGACAGTAAAGAATCTGCCTACAGTGCAGGAGACCTGGGTTCGATCCCCCATTGGGAAGGTCCCCTGAAAAGGGAATGGCAACCTGCTCCACTATTCTTACCATGAGAATCCCATGGACAGAGGAGCCTGGTGGGCTACAGTCCATGGGATCGCAAAGGTCAGACACAACTGAGCAACTAAAACACACTCACACACATATCATAATTTTTAACTGACTTTCTCAGTGGCATCTAGGATCATGCCCCTGTATAAATCATGCATGATCTCTTCTGTAACCAATATTTTTCTTGGGTCAAATAAAATCCTTGGGTTGCTGCCTTCTTGGGGTTGAACTCCCTCATTCTCTGATTGGTGCCTCCCTGAGGTCTCTTGCATTTAAAAGGAGACAGTTCAGGTTCTGACTGCATCATGACACAGTGGGCTCACTTTGAGGATGGAAATTTTAAGCTGAATCAAGCAAATTCGGTAAAATCTTCAATGATATTCCTACAACTGATGAGAATAAGTATCACCTTTGGTTTGCTCTCTTTCCCTGATTTGAAAGATAACTAGGATGCTAGAAAACACCTTAAGATGAGGGTTCTGTCCATGGCAAAAAGTGCCCTGAGAATCCTTTCTGAGACTTCATCACCCATCAAAAACTAATCTAACTCTTCTTCCCAGGGGACCTCAAAATCAGCTCATTCCATTTACTCTGTATGGTTATTAATTCCATGTGGTTATCAAGGACAAGACAGAGCAGTCACCCCTCTATAATTCCCCTCATCAGCAAGCTTGCAAGCATGGAGTCACAGCAAATTTTGTCAGTCCACTGATGGATATTAAAAAACTCAAGGGCAAATTATCTGGGGAAAGCCAGGGGTTAAACTGAATGAGCCTAAACTCTAAATAATGGTTATGAAATTGTCATAGACCAGAACTAAACCAAATAGGTCTCTTCATCTGATTTGGTCCAGGGTCTGAACTCTTTCTATAGACTCAGAACTAGTGTCTGAGGCACTACTGATACCTCCATTTTCTTGCAGATGCTCAGGAATGTGTTTTAGAGATTTATACCATGGGTGCTTTAACATATGGATCATAAATCTGGTTCAGTAAGCTGTTCCCACCCACAAGCAGGTTCCACAGAGCATTCTGTTGTAAGCTGTGGGGCACTCCGTTGGTTCATGTCAGCCTCTACAGAGCACTGAACCCATGTTCTTTTTTTTTTTTTAATGTAAAGTGTATTTATTTAAAAAAAAATACAAAATAAAACTACAAGTCTGTCTTTGCTTGTTATGGCCTTTCCCTGTTTTCTTTTACTGAAGTGAGATGGGGTCCCTTACCTTGCAGCTCTAGCCCAGGCAACAGAGAAGATGCCTCCCAGAGGCGGCCCCAGACGGTGTGCAGCACGCTCTGCTCAGAGCACTCTGGGGAGAAAAGCAGCCTTGTCAGCGTCTAGCCATGGTCTACTGGCGCGGGGCAGAGGGGGTCCTCAAGGCGCCACCTGCTGTGTGGCGCCCTCCACCCCACGCTGGGCGTCCCGGGCTCTGAAGCGAGCAGGCAGCTCTGGGTACCAGTGTGGGGCAGCTCGAGTGTCAGGGGCCCTCCTGGGACACTGTGAACCATGAGCTGATGACCTAAGGAGTGAGAGCATCGCGGCCATCATTGTTACTGTTTTCTCAAAAGGAGACAAGAGGAGACCCTGGGGTTTGGGGGCAGCAGAGGCTGGGTTAGCAGGCACTTCACTGGCTTCTACATGAACCCATGTTCTTGATTAAATTCCTTTAAGCTTCTATTTAAGGTCCTGCTGCCATTTTCCCAGGGAAAGTGAGGGATGTCTTTTTATTTATTTATTTACTTTCTTTCGTGTTTATAATTTGCTCTTAAGGGAAAAAAAAAAAACTGGACTTTTCTAGTTCAGTCACACTGATAGTCTCAGTTTAACATGTCGATAGTAGGTAGCATTTGGCAATGATCACATTCTGTGAATGGATATTCTATCTTGTCGCAATTTAGAATGCCTCGTGTTTGGAGGAGCAATAAACTTTATTTACATATTTGCCTTTGCCAACTGTAAATTTCCCTTGTATTGTTGTTGGCCTTATGGGGCTGTAAACATTTGCCGTTCGTTCTGTGAAAGTTCACCCTGGATAAGAAACACTGAAGTAACAAATGTGGCCTTGTTTCTTCAGTCTCCTTAAATAAAACACGATTTCTCCACACAATCCCTTTTCAATATATGTATCTGTTTGATTCTTCTTTTTTTTAATTCAGGTTTTTGAAACAGTCCTTATTTTCTTTATAGCCCTTCATAATTGAGGGGAAAGGTGTTAATTTTTTTTTTCCATAGAGCATACCTTGCAGATGCAACCCATATGTCATCTGTTTTCCTATGTATTTTCTGTCGCTAGTACCATATGCCTCAAATGATTGATCTTGCCGTTCTGAGGAAGCTCAAGATACATATATTTTAAGTCTCTCCTGTAGGAAATAACATAGCCCTCTATTACTCCTTAAGATTAATGTGCTAAAAGCCTCTGCTCATCTCTAATGGATGATCCATAATTTACATCAAAATTTCAATCACTTTAAATTAATACAGCCATTTCTTTAATGAATCTTCCTACTAGAATCTTCTCTGATTTTCACCAAACTATCCAGAGTCATGGCTGTTTACCAGTTTTGTTTCATTTTTCCACATAAAACCAGAGTCCCTGGAGCAATTCCATTTGAGTTTTTGAAATTAATTAATAAATGATGTGTATTCCTCTAAAATCAATATAGTCCTTGCACTCTTGTGAGAAATACTCTATTATCCATCACCCAGTTTTCATCTTCTATTGGATTTCATAAGAAGGAAAAGAGAAAAAAAACATGTGTAAGCTACTAACAGACATATAAATATTATGAGTCATCTCAAAAAATAAGGTTGTTTATTTCTTATCTGTGCCCATTGAGTGGTACAAGAATAAGTCACATTAATTCTGATGGGATTTAGCAGTCAAAGTTTTCTCTGCCTCAGCAGAAGGGATGTGTGTGGGTAGAGCAAAGGAGAAGGTTGAAAAATGAATGTCTCTGCTGAAATGTTTCATCGTGATTGTTATTTAATGAATATTGCCTCTTAATATGAATTCAGCTAATTATAGCTATAGCTATCTAGTATATATTTGTGTGTGCTCACCTGTGTCCAACTCTTTGCAACCCCGTGGCCTGTAGCCCTCCAAGCTCCTCTGTCCATGGGATTCTCCAGGCAAGAATTCTGGAGTGGGTTGCTATTTCCTCCTCCAGTGGATCTTCCCCACCCAGGGGTCAAACTCGCATTGGCAGGCGGATTCTTTACCTACTCTATAATAAAAATAAACACTGATTTACTAGTTACATCTGAAAGTGGGTTTAAAAAATTAATCAGTCTTCACGAGGGACAGGAAGACTTAATTTGCTTCAGATGAGCAACCTGAATGTAAGAGGATAGCCTGGTACATGCTGGTATTGAGGTGGAAATGAATGATTCCACACTGTTCATGGCCTTAGACCAAGGGTCTCTTTGTCATCAGCCAAACTTCAGTGTGATTCTCCATGAAGCCTACTGGGGGTTTTCCTTCCATAAAGTGGTGGTTTTTGAACAGGACTCAAGGAGCCAAGTGAGCTATGGCTTTGGAAGGTTCCAGGATGCAGGCATGGAGAGGGTGGAGGCCAACAGGACCCAGGCCAACCCCTTCTGCCTTAAAGTGGAACAGCAATTCTCTCTTAGCTGTTTTATGTATTCGTCTTCTTTGCTGGATTTAGTGTGAAGAAAGGACTCAAGAATTAAAAAAAAAAAAAGCTATTGCAAAGCGCTGTAATAACACAGGCATCTGGAAGGAGTCAAGGTATCCTCTGAGAGAAAATTCTGAGAAAGGTCATGGTCAGGAAAAAAACAGACAGGACCAGCTGTGGGACTTGGGGTTAAATCTCCTTGTGTGCCATCTCCTCCCTGACAACATGCAGACAGGTGTGCAGAATAACCGCACACATGCGTGTGTGTGTGTGTGTGCGCGCGCGCATGTGTATATAGGCTTTCTTGGTGGCTCAGACATTGAAGAATCCACCTGCAATGTGAGAGACCTGGGTTCCATCCCTGGGTTGGGAAGATACCCTTTAGGAAGGCATGACAACCCACACTAGTATTCTTGCCTGGAGAATCCCCATGGACAGAGGAGCTTGGCAAACTATAGTCCATGGGGTCTTGAAGAGTCGGACATGACTGAGTGAGTTTCATATAGACATATATATATGTTGTTGTTCAGTCACTCAATTGTATCTAACTCATTGCGACCCCATGGATTACAGCACTGTGTGTGCTTATATATTTTTTCTATATATATGTATGCATATATATGAGTGTACACGTGTGTGTGTGTGTGTGTGTATAGAGAGAGTATATACATATATATAGATCACACATTCATATGCATATAGTCACACAAACACACACCCATTGAAGGAGAGAGAAAATATAACAACACACATTGCTTAATATTATGTTTCATTGATTGTGTCAAACATTAGATTTACCTGAAAGAACCAGACAGACAAGGTCCTCACCCTCCCAGGAAGACAAACAGTGAGCAAGTAAACAATAAACACATGAATAATTATAGATCTTAAGTGCTGATATAAATGAACAGAGGGTTCATTTGTCATCTCATCGACAGAGAGACTGGTTAGCTGCTGGGAGGTATACAGGAGCGTGCCCAGCTGAAGGACTCAGAAGGCTTGGGACCAGAGTGCTCAGTTTCGGTTTTGGTTCTGTTGTTAATTGTCTTGGGTCATGTGGACAACAGAAATTTGTCAGGTGAGATGATTTCCACGGTGGGGGTCCTTGTGACATACCCTGTGGCGGCCTATACTGTTTTGAACTTGGTCTAACTAGCTGTGGACACATACATCTTCCTTTGAACGGCTGAAGAATGAATGCATGGAAGAGTTTGCTGAGGGCTAGGATAAGGCCAGAGAAGGCCATGGCAACCCACTCCAGTACTCTTGCCTGGAAAACCCATGGATGGAGGAGCCTGGTGGGCTGCTGTCCATGGGATTGCGAAGAGTTGGACATGACTGAGTGACTTCCCGTTCACTTTTCACTTTCATGCATTGGAGAAGGAAATGGCAACCCACTCCAGTGTTCTTGCCTGGAGAATCCCAGGGATGGGGGAGCCTAGTGGGCTGCCATCTATGGGGTCGCACAGAATCAGACACAACTAAAGTGACTTAGCAGAAGCAGGACAAGGCCAGCAAAGACACACACATCTTCAAGTTTCCTGATATCTGGCCAAAGTCAGTTGTTCAGGTTTCAATCTGACAAACTATCTTAGAGATCATGAGACAGACAGAAATCCCAAGCAAAAATTCACCGTGTGGCAGGTAGAAGCTGAAGAACCATGGAGAGCACATGCCCACTCTCGGGGTGCAGGTGGTCCTCACCATGTGGAAACACCACACAGTGTTGCTAGATGTTGGATGTTAGGATTTAAAAGGCGCTTGAAACTCAAATGTTCCTGTAAAAGTTCTCGACTTTTTAATGTCACCGACTAGTACAAAGATAACTGTGGGAAATAGCTTCAGTTAGGGTCAGACTACAGGACTCAGGTTAGTACCGATGCATCACATCTTTATGTTAGTACTTATGCATCACGACTTTAAAAATCATCACTGTTTTTCCCAGTTTTGTTTATTTTGATTCCCCAGCTTTGGGGTGGGGGGCAGATTTCACTGGGTCCTAAGGTTCTGAGGTTAGTGAAGTGAGTTTCAGGAAATGGAAAGCAGGCGAAACCTCTGTGTGTGTGTGTGTGTGTGTGTGTTTGTGTGTGTGATCGGGGGCAGGGAAAGCACTGAGGAGGTAGATATCCTGGCATTTATTTTAAAAGATGAGTTTGAAATAGGACTTATCTGATTTGAAGCAAAGAATTCAGAAATTTGGAGTCCGCTCTGTAGGGATGATAGTTGAAGCAACGGATGCAGGTAAAATTATCAGGAAAAAATGTACGTTGAGGGAACAGGAGAGAAAAGAGAATAGAGCAGAGGGGAGATGAGAAGGAAGAGGGTCTAGGCACAGTGAGGTTGGTGAGGTGTAGCCACTTTTGATGCAACCAGAAGAGAATTTCCACCAGCTCCCATCATGGCCTCTACCACCTGTCTGCACCTGTGGCCAACTCACCTGTACCCACCCCTCCCATCACAAGGCCACCTCTGCTCCAGTGCTCAGGGTCTCCCCCCACTTGCGCCCCTTGCCTACCCTGCCGCGCACAGGCAGCGCTCCACCCACGTTCCCTTTACGCCCGTGTCGTAGATTTTCCCTTTATCTTACCATCACTCCACTGCCTGATGCTGCTGCTAAGTCGCTTCAGTCGTGTCCGACTCTGTGCGATCCCATAGACGGCAACCCACCAGGCTCCCCCGTCCCTGGGATTCTCCAGGCAAGAACCCTGGAGTGGGTTGCCATTTCCTTCTCCAATGCATGAAAGTGAAAAGTGAAAGGGAAGTCGCTTAGTTGTGTCTGACTCTTCACAACCCCATGGACTGCAGCCTACCAGGCTCCTCTGTCCATGGGATTTTCCAGGCAAGAGTACTGGAGTGGGGTGCCATCGCCTTCTCCGACTCCACTACCCTACCTCTCTCATTCTCTCTTTTCTCGGAAAGCAAATCTCTTTAGAAAGACTTGTCGGTCTTTGCTTTTGTCCAACTCTCTGCCTGTTTCCTCTTTATTTAAATTGAATTTTATTTTTTATTGGAGTAGAGTTGCTTTACAATGCTGTGTTAGTTTCTGTTGTCCAAGGAAGTGAATCAGCTATATGTATCCATGTATCTCCCCGCTCTTGGACTTCTCTCTCAGACTCCCATTCCACTCATCTAGGTCACCACCGAGCACCAAGTTGAGCTTCCTGGGCTTCATAGCAGGTTCCCACTCACTTACATCATGGCTTCATCTCCATCATTCCAGCCATGAGTGCTTTTGCCAGACATGAAAGACCCGGATCCAGTTTTGGATGCTCAGTCCTCAGTTCTTATTTGACCTCCAGCATGACTGGACACAAACTGGTCACCCCCTTCTCCTTCAGAAGACTTCTTCCCTTGGCTTCTGTGGTTTCCATCCCATCTCACAGGCTGATCCTTGTCAGTTTTCTTTGCCTTTTCCAGCTGTAGTTGGATTTATAGGAGGGGTGTGGAGCACATCAGGACTTTTTAATAGCACAGGTAGAAATTAGGTAGAAGGCAGTCTTAGGGGCAGAGGTCTGCTTGTTGACTTTACCCTTTTCCCTTTATCTAGTCACTGAATGTTAATATTATGTAACTTGTAAAAAACTGGTTGACTCAAATCTAAGACATGGGTATCATTCTAGTTGGGCTGATGGTTGGTCATAGAAACCGCTCATCCCACGCTGCCTGGCAGAGTGACTCCATTGAGAGACACACAATAGACGGTGGTGGTTGAATGAGTCGTGGAGACCTGCATGAATGGGCATCAGGTTAGACTTCCTTCAGCATAAGCGCTGGGACTTGTGTATTCGTCAGCAGTTACATACAAATAAGGCTATTAGTGTTTTGAAGCTGCAGCTATGCAGAATACTTAAGGTCTCCTGGTGCTTGGGGATCAGTAAGGATTTCTTTTAGGATTATAAAAATCATTAACATCATCTTTTCCATGTTCCCCCTGTCACTTATCTACCACGTTCCATTTGCAGAGCAAATCCAAGTCAGAGGTTGGTATCCTGAAGTTCAAAGATCATTTTTCTATTTGCATCTTTTCACTCTTTTAGAACTTTAAAAATTCAGCCTGGCAATAAGAACATTTGCTCATCTTCACCATTATATTCCATCTTCCCTGTGGTTAAAAAATGAAAACTTACATGCAGAGCATAATAAACTAATTATAGTTTTATATGGTATATTTTTAAATGATGCTTTAATGAAAACCACCAGATATTAAAAGATGCAAAGATGTATATTTCAGAGTGCCTTGAAATCAGCAGAGATGCATCTGTATATTTCAGTCTCATATACGAAAAGAGGGCAATTAGCTTCTGAATTAACACATCCAGGTATTAATCACTGACATTTTGTAGCTATCCAAAGGTCATAGGGAAACATTCTGTTCTTGCATAAAACTGCAGGTCTTACTCAAATTACATTGTACCTTCTGGATTCACACATGATGTAACTGTCCAAATCATTCGATCAAAGAACGGTTTAGGATTTATTTTTCTGGTTGCTTGAAAACACTTCAGGTGTTTCCCTAGTATCCCATGTTTTTGTACTAGTTCATGAACTTGACACACTTGGAAGTTCTTCTGGACTCGTTACTTCGATATTAGGAGCAAAGAACCATGGAAAATGATGCACAGAAACACACCCTATGCACAGCAAGAGGGAACCATGCATAATAATTCAAAAGAATTGGGGAAACATCACCGGGACATACTGTATTTAGAGGTATCTAGGTTATTCATCAAGAACTCCCTTATAAATTGGGCTTGTGGAACCCAAGTGAGTTATACCACCAGCCAGTCTGATGGTGACCATGCCAGAGAAGCAGACCAGATTAGCTGCATCCTCCGCAGCATGATGCCCTCATGCTCAGCCCATGACACCGTCCTGTCCTTATTATCTCCTCTGCTTAGAGTATAGCCCCTCCCTTGACTACACTGATGCTTTTGGTCCTGCCTGTCAGTCAATGAGAGCCACCATGATGGACAAAATTCCTGCCAGTGAGGCTCAAGGTCACACGGCCACTGAGCATAATGGGTATCATGGGTTGTATGAGTGCAGTGGGATGTGTAGTTTTGTTTTACTTTTTTCCCCATGGTAACTGAGGAAAGATATCTGAGTGTGTTAATCAGGCCCTAGTAGTAGATCACACCAAAAGTAGCAGCAGAAGAGAGAACAGGTGGACACCAGCAAGATGTGCTTGCCTGTCATGAAGTCCTTGGTCCAACAGCATCAATATCACTTGGGAATTTAGAAATGCCAAATCACAGTCCCTTCTCCAGACCTGCTCAGTCAGAAACTGTGGGGATGGAACCCAACAATTTGTATGTTAACAAGCTCTGTGAGTGATTTGGATGCATGCCCGTGTCGCAGAACCATAGCAGTGAAGGATGAGGAAGCCTTCTGGCGCTGCAGATAACCCAAAGGGGCAAGAGTAAAGTTGGTGGAAAAAAATCCAGCAAGAAATGGAATTGGGAGAAAAGGTTAAGAGAACAGAGGAGTGGCTTTTGGTGGAGGACTGTCAACCCGTGGCCTTGCATCTCAGCAAGACAGCCTCCTTCTAGTCTAGTCTATGGAGAAGGCAATGGCACCCCACTCCAGTACTCTTCCCTGGGAAATCCCATGGACAGAGGAGCCTGGTGGGCTGCAGTCCATGGGATCACTAAGAGTTGGACATGACTGAGCAACTTCCCTTTCACTTTTCACTTTCCTGCATTGGAGAAGGAAATGGCAACCCACTCCAGTGTTCTTGCCTGAAGAATCTCAGGGTCGGGGGGCCTGGTGGCTGCCGTCTATGGGCTCGCATAGAGTCGGACACGACTGAAGCGACTTAGTAGTAGCAGTAGTAGTCTAGTCTAGCCTCTCTCTACTGCTGTCTGACTTTTTTCCAGCCCTGGAATGTGGCTAAGAGAAATGGAGATACGTATTTAGAGGATTGCTGAGAGGAGACTTTGAACAGACAAATAAAGTGTCCCCTTCATAGGATTGGAAGAGAAGGATAAGGCTGGGAAGACTTAGAAGTTTTAACAGATGTTGTCCCAGACAATATATGTTATAGGGAAAAAAAGTCATTCAAATAACAAAGTCTTCACACCTCCCTAGACTAGGACAATTTTGCAGAGTGAACTGTTTTCCTATAAGTGGTTAATAACACAAAGATTACCAGGGATCTGCTCAAATTATTTGAAGACTCACAGATGATTAGATTTTTCTAGGATGAGAAATATTTCTTTGGTCTAGAATGTGCATCAGGAAAAGAACTTTAGAAGCTTTTGGAAAAGCTCTTTGCACAATCATGCTTTTGGTCTTGATTCTCACACCATTACCCTGCCTCTCCTCATCACCAGCTCTTAGCGTGTTGCCCAGAATTCCAGGCACGTGGTCCTGGGAGATCGTGGGCAGGCTCCTGTGGGCTCAGGCAGAGGGAGCTGGTCTGGGGGCTCCACTGCCCACCCTCTTAGCCATTTGCTCTTTGGGGGACATTCAGTCTTGGGTCATTGCACCCTTTTGGTAGAACAATAGTTCAATTTCTTATTTATTCTTAATATTATTGCAGGGCTTGGGTTATCCTTTACTATTTTTGAAGGTGAAAATTTTAAACTTGTAAGGGTTGGGGAGTGATGGAACAACTCAAAAAAATTGCATTGTAATAAATCATCAGCTCGATGGAACTCATCCAAGCAATATGAAGGAACTACAAAATGAGGTAGCTGTGCGACTAACAAAAATATGTGATTTATCATTTAAAACAGCCGCTCCACTAGAAGAATGGAAGATTGCCAAGGTGACACCCATCTCCTTAATAGAACTAGAGGTGATCTCAGAAATTATACATCTGTGAGTTTCATATTGATGCTAAGAAAAATCTCTTTACAATTAAAGTGATCTCCTCTACAGCCTTGCACATAGTTTGTAAAACTCACTTGGGCTACACAATTGTCATTAGGTCTAGAAAATTGCCCTTTTTGTCACCCATGTTATCTCTCAAGGCATCAACATCCGTCCTAAGTCCAAAAGAGGTCCAATCCACACAGTTGTAGACCCCCTAGGGACACATATTTTTTGTGAATTAAATAGGCCAGTCCATGTGAAGTCCAGGGCACAGTGTGGCATGGCCTGGCACAAAGGTGGCATTTGAAGGTATTTGGTGTTGCTGGTGTGTTGTTGTCTTCGCTGTTATGGCTCATGCAAACAAGCATTAAAAGACACAGGAGCCATTGTATAAGTCTGTTCCCCGCTGCCCTCCTCTTCATTTCCTTACTTCTCATTTCTGCCATTATTAGTGCCTCCTTCTCGTATCTGGCACGGAGGACAAGGACACTTTATCTTATGGTTGAAATACAGTATGATGCGTTCCACGTATTACAGCAATCAGGAAACAGTTGCTCTCTCCCAGGATGTGGTGATCCGAGGGGTCAGATGGTGAAATGGAAGGAAGGCCATTTAACTATGTTTTGTGGAAGGGGGAAAGTAGAAGCCGTCAAAGTGACTTCTAGAATCATTAGGTGAGAATGGTCTTGTGCAGCTCAGCACCATTACTTTTACCAGGCCCAGATCTAAGAAGGGCAGAGGATTCATACTTGTTGAACATCAGCTGTTGGCCCATTCATTCTCCTAAAGGCTCTAGGAGGAAGGGCATCCTCTCTACTTTGTAGATGAGGGACTTGGAGACTCAGAGGGGCTGGTTTAAGTTCATGATAGGCAGCAGCTGGGATTCCTCCTAGAGGGGCTCTTGTCCTTGGTCCTCCATCAAAATACCCCTCTTGCATACCTACTGAGGAGAATGACAGTTTGTATGACACTTTGCAAACTTCCTGAAAACTACATCAGCAGCGAAAAGATAGCACTCTTTGAACATAATTTACTGATACTTTCTCTAGTTGAATCTGTCAAGGCAACTGAGTCACAGAGAGCAATCAAAAATTCTGTTGTGAGATGGCTAACAAGCACATGAAAAGATGCTTAACTTCACTCATTCTCAGAGAAATGCAAATCAACACCACAATGAGGTACCATCTCATGCTGGTCTAAATGGCTGCCATCAAAAACTCTACAAACTTTTTGGTAGTATACATGTTCAATATTATTCTCTCAAATTATTCCACCCATGACTTATCCCACACATTCCAAAAGTCTGTTCTTTACATCTGTGTCTCTTTTGCTGTCTTGCATATAGGGTCATTGTTACCATCTTTCTAAATTCCATATATATGTGTTGATATACTGTATTGGTGTTTTCCCTTCGGACTTACTTCTCTCTTTATAATAGACTCCAGTTTCATCCACCTCATTAGAACTGACTCAAATGCTGGAATTTGAGGGTGCAGAGAGGGTGGAGAGAAAAGGGAACCCTCTAACAGCCTTGATGGGAATGAAAACTAGTACGACCACTATAGAGAACAGTGTGGAGATTCCTTTAAAAAGTGGAAATAGAACTGCCGGACAACCCAGTAATCCCACTGCTGGGTATACACACTGAGAAAACCAGAATTGAAAGCGACACGTGTACTCCAATGTTCATTGCAGCACTGTTTACAATAGCTAGGACATGGAAGCAACCTAGATGTCCATCAGCGGACAAATGGATAAGGAAGTTGTTGTACATATATGCAGTGGAATATTACTCAGCTATGAAAAAAAGAATGCATTTGAGTCAGTTCTAATGAGGTGGATGAAACTGGAGTCTATCATAATAAGAGAGAAGTAAGTCAGAAAGGAAAACACCAATACAGTATATCAATGCATATATATGGAATTTAGAAAGATGGTAACAATGACCCTATATGCAAGACAGCAAAAGAAACACAGATGTAAAGAACAGACTTTTGGAACGTGTGGGAGAAGTCATGGGTGGAATAATTTGAGAGAATAGCATTGAAACATGTATATTACCATATGTGAAATAGATGGCCAGGCCAAGTTTGATGCATGAAACAGGATGCTCAAAGCCAGTTCATGGGGACAACCCAGAGGCAAGGGATGGGGATGGAAGTGGGAGGGGGGTTTGGGACGGGGTGACACATGTATACCCATGGCTGATTCATGTTAATGTATTGCAAAACCACCACAGTATTATAAAGTAATTAGCCTCCAATTAAAATAAATAAATTAAAAAAAATATCTGTTATGGATTAAATGGACAAGGGGAAAAGAACAAAAAAAAACAAAACCTCATTTCAAAAAGGCAGGCTTGGGATTCATGTTTGGGAACGCATGTACACTCATGGTGAATTCATGTCAATGTTTGGCAAAACCAATACAGTAATATAAAGTAAACTAAAGTTAAAATAAAAATTTAAAAAAAAAAAAAAACTTTCTCTTGTGAACAAACAATAAAAATTACCCAAATCTAATCAATAGATTATGTTGGTTTTGTCACACCTACCTTGTCATATATAATTGTTATTAAAGAAATCATTGGATGATCAATTATAGTTATTAGGGCTGTAGCAAAATTTTATAATTTATTTGGTTCAGCCTTCTTATTTACAGTCTTATATGAGAATAAAACTCAGTTCTGATCTTAAAAAAAAAAAAAAAAAAGGCAGGCTTTCACCAGGGAAAGATTAAGTATGAGATGCTCCAAGAATGTAGACTTAGTATAGTATGTATGTTCCCTATACTGATGACTCAGAAGACAAGGCAAACGTGAAGTATTGATATTCACTGAGAATACATTTTTAGGGTATGTTAGGAAGAGAAAAACTGATGAAAATCTCCAGAGAACATGAAATGACAGTCTAAGACTAAGCATCAACTTGGCAGGTAAATTAAATCTGATCCAAGCAAGTATCAGACAACATATATAATGAATAAATGCGTGTGCACATACGTGTGTTTTGTTCAGTGGAACGTTTAACGGCCCTTTATCCATGATGAATTCCAAATTATCTCTAAACCTCTCAAGACAAAAGCAGAGGCATCCGTTTTGAGAACTAAGAATATCTATTTCATGCACAGCAGCTGTAGAAGAATAAAGTGTGTATACACAATATGTGAATTAATGTTAGAGCATATTAAGAAGTACACTGAAATGGCACAACCTGCCTAATAGTCACGTGTGCAGGTTTCTGAATCTGTTGTGTGCTCACACTTTGCGTCTGTGTTTACTCGCATCCCTCGTTTCATAAACGAAACAGCAGCACCAGAAAACAACAGCCGAACAGTACAGAAATGTCAGGAGATTTGCAAGAGCTGTGAGTGAGGAGTAAGTCCTCCAAGAAGAGAAACCAGAGCGGTGCATGTAGAAACGGGGCAAGCAAGAGGCCAGGGCGGTGGGTGTGCAGTGGGGAATATGGAACGAATGGTATTATGGAAACCCGCAGACACTCTTCCTTTGTTTACTCGGTAGCAGAGAAACCAGGCAGGCACTGGGGGAAGCCAGGAGGCGGCAAGTGGGAAGAGAGAGACAGAAACAGATTCTCAGCGCAATGTCCGCAATTCCACTGGGGGGCTTATTGGGCTTTGACTGGATTCAAACATTGGAGGGAGGTTTGCCAAAGGGATTCTGCTTTGCTCCTGGTAAGAACAACACGGGCAGTTTGTTGTTGAGGATAAAACTACAAGGATGTTCAATTCCACTGCTTCAGGGCACACACTCTGCTGATCACCATCTGGGGACTGGTAGGAACGGCCCCCGGTAGCCCCGTGTTGCACAGTTAGGTGTATTATGGGGGTGTGGGGTGGGAGGGTTGCATCTTCGGGAGCCCGCAGCATCGGCTGTGTTGGAGAGAAGGTACCAGACTCCTGGCCTCATCGGCCTGTTCTGGTGTGGTGATTATGATGTCCGCCCTCCGGCTCTTCTAGGTTTTACAAGTCTCCAATTCACAAGAGGGCTGCTAAACTAGACTGGAGATATGGTTTAAGTCCATCACTGCTACAGAGTTTGCACAAATTGTAAAGGAAAGTTGTC
This sequence comes from Redunca redunca, assembly GCA_006410935.1. Lineage (NCBI taxonomy): Eukaryota > Metazoa > Chordata > Mammalia > Artiodactyla > Bovidae > Redunca > Redunca redunca. The sequence goes on from SJYQ01000643.1 coordinate 932,017, forward strand.
AGGTTGCCTAGACGGGGTCTCTCCTGCCCTGGGGGTAGAGCTGCCTGCCGGACCACAGGCTCCTCCTCTGGGCCGCCAGCGCCCCTCCACAGCCACGAAGTTAGCCATATCCTTTGACTGACTGACCCAAAACCAAGTGGTTGCCAGGAAGAAAACAAATAAACAAAACGAACCAAAAACCCCACCTTGGTTTTTGTACAATTTAGAGTCGCTACAAAAATGTGCATGTTGGTTTCCTCCTGCAAATTCCCTCCTTTCATTTTGCATTGGGGGCTCTCATTCCAGTTTATAAAAGGATTAGATTTGCCAGGGGCAGAGCTAAAGAAACTAGATATGCTTCTTTTTTTTCTCTTAAACATTTTATTTTATATCAGAGTATAGCCAATTAACAATGCTGTTATAGGTTGACAGCAAAGCAACTCAGTCATGCATATATATATATGTATACATGATAAAAATATGATATATGATATACACACACACACACACACACACACATATATATATATATATATATCCGTTCTTCCCCAAACTCTCCTCCTAGCCAGGCTGCCACATAACATTGAGCGGAGTTCTTTGTGCTATAGTGAGTCCTTGTTGGTTATCCGTTTTAAATATAGCAGTGTGCACGTGTCCACCCCAGACTCCCTAACTGCCCCCTTTCCTGTGTTCTCTATCTCTCCGACTGGGTGCTGTGTGTCATTAAGGTAAATTCTGTACTGTCCACCTAAAGGGACTCTTTCTAAACCTCTGTCATTCTAACAGTAATAAGAGGGAGTGGTGGCCCTTCTTAATAACAGCTGGGTGTGTCGTCAGTAAATGTGCCTGAGCCAGCATCACCCATCAGTATACAGCCACACCTTGCTGCCTTGCATGCCTGGGAGGAGTCGGTTCATAACTATCATCACCAGTGAGATACGGTGCTTCTAAACAACTGGGAAACTGTGGCCACATCACTCAAGTCATTTCATCACTCATCTGTCAACATTTCTTCTGTATCTGGTGCATTTAAATTTTTTTTTTTTCTTTTCTGCTGGGATTCTGATGGTCACTGTGAGCAATTCGAGGCCTTTGCATTTAAGTATCATTCTTACCCGTCTCTACCTCCATTTCTAGCAGAGAAGGAATTTTTCAATCTTTGAAAATGCATCAGGCTGAGTATTTGAATAAATGGTTAACCGCTGTGTGAAGACCATTCTCACTGGCTCCCTATTGCCAGAGCTGAGCCTCTTTCCTGTCAATTATTGAGGCTGGTGATTACAGTGACTAATGGTAAGCCTACAGCCACTCTCTCCTACATGTCCATCAATAACAGCATGAGGAATATAAATGGGATCAGATGGGGAAAGGCAGTAAGTCATATTCAATAGGGGCCTCTTTTTGTTTTTCTGTGAGTTGCCTTCTAAATGGCTATTTCTGTGTTTGTCCAGACTGGCAGTGTCACATAACATGCGGCCTTTTCTTTCATGACAGATTTATATCAGTATTCATACTGTCTGGACCCTTGGCTCAAATAAGCCAAACCTAACTTTGGGGAGCTGCTGAGCAAGAGCAAAGCTGGGTACCATTTTGGGGAGCCAATGGCAGGAATGGATATGATTTGGCTTATAAGAAGGGAGGATAAAAGATCTCACAATAGTATTTGGTTTATACTAGCACAAGTTTAGTTAAACATGAAAACTGTGTCTCAGTACTGCTTGGTAAATTTCATTCATTTTTGATCCCCTGGAGATAAATAATGTTTGACAGCGCAGAAAATGGGTGATATTTTATAATAATATCATTGTCTACAGTCTCTGATAAGTAGAGCTCTTGTGGTACAGAGCTAACGTGTCATCTCAATCAACTTGGATGTGCAGTGGTTTTCAGGTCCTTAAAAAGTTGTACCTGGAAGAAAATAATAGCTGAAATTGATGAAGTTCTGGTGGGAGTGATTATCATCGGGTGAGAGATTTTGACAGCACAGACAAACTTTTTTGGGGAAAGTCACTCATTAAACAAGTCAGGTAGACTTTTTCAGAGCATGTGGGCTTCTGATTATAAAAAAACCTGAGCAGGTTTGATAGCAGGAAAGGAATGCCTGTCACTCAAAGATTATGTGTGATAGCCTCAACCTGGCATATTACTCTGAATGTTTTTAAATTCCCAGGACACTGCATTTCCTTAAACAGATTTACTAAAGTGAAATCTGAAGCCTGCATGAGTCAAGAAGTTCTTTGTAATTTCACCCATTAGGACCTCTTAGGATTCTGCTACAGATGAGGTGTTCAGAACTCAAAATAAAGTAGAAAACATAAAAAGCCGTGTAGGAAACCAGAGTACAACTCACATCGTGTACATTGCTGTCTGTTACACAAGAGCAATGCAGGGCTTGTTAAACCTTTTTGGCTTGCAGAGAAACTTCTACTTTGGAACACTCTTTACCCTCCACCTTATCCTGTAAAAACGGGGAGTTCAGCATCCCTTTTCTTTCTTCCTATCTCAGCTGTCATGGCTATAATCACACTGTGTCTTTATCATCTATAATATGGATACTATAGCTCCCCATTAGCAGCAGTTATGATAGGTCTTTCTGGCTTAATGTGTATAGGAAACTATATGGTGGCTGAGAAAAGTGGACAAACCCTGTATGCCATTTCATACTGTTAACTGAATAACTGAAATCTAGAACTTTCTATGGCTCCCCTGGTAGTTCAGCTGGTAAAGAATCTGCCTGCCATACAGGAGACCCCGGTTTGGTTCCTGGGTTGCAAAGATCTTCTGGAGAAGGAATAGGCTACCTACTCTGGTATTCTCGGGCTTTCTGTAATAGACATCAGTAGAAGGAGAGGTAATGCAAATTTTGGTGTGAATGATTAGCATATATTGAATGGTGTTCAACGAGCAAATGCCAAATTCCTATTTGCTAATCAAGATGCTATATCATATTTGTAAAGAGAAGCAACGGTGGTTTTCTTACCTTTACTTTGATTTTTATCTTCATAAAACATATTTTTGTAAGCATACAGTAGTTTCATAAATAAATGAGCAATAGCCACTGTTCAATTCTTTGTTCCCACTTGCAATTTCTTAGCATGTGGGAAATTTCTCCTGCCTTTCAATGGGGATGATGTGTGTATTCCTGTCCGTGATGCTGAAGAGGTTATTGAAATTTTAGGAATAAACAATATCAAAGGGAAAGAAAATATTGACCTGTGGTTACCAAGTACAGCACAAAATTTGAAACTTCTACTGATAGTATTGGGCTTCCCTGAGTGGGGAAAATGCCCTGGAGAAGGGAGTGGCAACCCACTCTCTTGGACAGAGGAGGCTGGCAGACTACAGTCCATGGGGGTCACAAAGAGTCAGATACGACTGAGCGACTAACACACAATAATAGTATTAATTTAAAGATGATAAAATAATACAGATATCAGAACTTCAGTGAAAAATAATGTGAATTATTTTCCAAAACTAACCTAAATAAGGATATCATTTAAAATCATAAGCCAATGTAATAAATGCATCAGTGTTTAGCTCGAACCTGATGTCAGCATTTTTATAACTCACACTCTGTTAATGTCCTGAGTAGATAGAAAGGAAAAACTGACATCAGAGCTGACACCAAGGAACTTTGAACTTTTAGAATTTTCAGAAGTAATGTGATTAGTTTTGTGTCTAATGTGTTACCTGAGCTCATTCTACTATAGCAGATTCCAGAATAACCCCAATATCTATTTCAAATAAAACTTCCATTCAAATCAAATTGATCTGCCTATATTGCACTCTAATTGACAAAAAAATTCTTATGTAGGTTATTTTGATGCATATTTATATTTCAAACATTTTGGTAGCTTTTATATGATATAAGAATTTTCCTTGTTAAAATGAGTATAATACTTGTTTGTCATGTACTTTGCATCATATAACATAAAATCATTGTTTAGCATGCACAGGGTTGTCCTGTTGCATAGAATCAAATCATTTCTCTTCTTTCGACTCCATTTTTATTTCTCTTTTGGCAAACTGCAAGCCCTTTGGGGGTAAAACAAAACAAACAAAGCCTCAGGTTGCTGTGGTCTTCTAAGAGACATGGTTGAGGGAAGCCCAGCATTCATTCTGTCGTTTCTTCAAAGGGAAAAGTTTCCAAAGTCATCATTATTGGACCGATAACCGTGTTGCACTTTCCAGAAATCAATGGGACCACACTGAGATATACAGGCTGCTCTAGACATTTTGACTTCTTTCATCCATATACTCTTCCTCACTGCCTACACTGTCTCTCTGGATGACAACGTGTCTCCTGCTCATTAAGACAAAGGCCAAGTGATATGACTGATGCCATCTTGCCTCATCCCCACCTCAAAATCCCCCTGTATTTTATTTATATTTGCATCTCCATTATTTAGCACAATGGTTGGCCATATAGAAGATAATCAGTATTAACCAAACAGCAGGTCTCCCATGTTGGACCGCCACCATCCAGCATTGTTCCATGAGTTACCTCTTCTTTCTCACACATTGTCCATGTGTCCATTGATGTTTATGGTGTTAGCTCTGTCCCCTTGGCTTATAAATTAGATAGATGGAGAGCCTGGTAAGTTTCAGATAGTAGAAAACATCTGAGCAAATGGCAGGTTTTTGGATAAGTGTGGCATGATGGGAATGGAAGTTAAAATAGAGAACTCATTCTGAGGAATCAAAATAACAGAGAGGAGGATTGAAGAAGACATTGAGTATCAGCTGATGGATTAAGGCTTACTTTTCTATAGGCAGTGAGGACCCAGGGGTATTTCATGGTTTTTGTTGCAACTTAATGGATCTTTATGCCCTTTCACTAAGGCAGGAATACAATGTACCTAACTTTCTCCAATATAACACAGGCAATCAAGTGATATTCTTATTGCAAGTTATCTACTAAGTGAATTGAGAGTTTTTCTTTCTAACAAACAGCTACTTTTTTTAACTTGTTAGAATTTGCAGTTCTAGATGGGCTGTTGATGACACTGGTCCAGAAATCACTTTCTGAAAATCACACTGCTGCTCTAGTCTGGCCTATTATTTTCATCGTTGCTCTTGCAGTCCTAATACCTGTCTCTCTTTTGTTGATGCCACAAAAATCTCACGTTGGAAAACTGAAAGACATCCATTACCCCTATTTATATCTCTCTTACTTTCTTCCTGTCATCCTACTTTTTTTTTTAACATGCTTTCCAAGAAGAATGCAAACTCTTCTAACTAATGCTACTCGTCTGCAATTTTCCCTGTCTGCTACTTCTAGATTAATATTCTTTATTTTTTAAGTTTTTTTTTTTAATTTTATTTTTAATTAGAAAATAATTGCTTTACAACATTGCATTGGTTTCTAAGATACATCAACATGAATCAGCTATTAGTGTCCATATGACCCCTCCCTCGGGACCTCCCTCCCACCCCCCACCCCCCCCCCCCCCCCNTCTTAACTCATCCCATGCTCTCTTTCCCCTGCTGTGTCAACAAGTCTGTTCTCTATGTCTGCATCTCCATTGCTGCCCTGCAAATAGATTCATCACTACTATCTTTCTAGATTCCATATATATATGTTAATATATGATATTTGTTTTTTCTCTTTTTGACTTACTTCTCTTTTGACTTACTTCACTCTGTATAGTTCATCCACCTCTTTAGAACTGATTCAAATGTGTTTATTTTTATGGCTGAGTAATATTCCATTGTATATATGTACCACAGCTGCTTTACCCATTTATCTGTTGATAGACATCTAAGGTTGCTTCCATGTCCAAGCTATTATAAAAGGTTCTACAATGAACAACAGGGTAATGTGTCTTTTGCAATTATGGTTTCCTCAGGGTAAACCTCGAAGTTGCCTAGAAAATCCCATGGACGGAGGAGCCTGGTAGGCTGCAGTCCATGGGGTCGCTAGAGTCGGACACAACTGAGCGACTTCACTTTCACTTTTCACTTTCATGCATTGGAGAAGGAAATGGCACCCCACTCCAGTGTTCTTGCCTGGAGAATCCCAGGGACAGGGGAACCTGGTGGGCTGCCGTCTATGGGGTCGCACAGAGTCAGACATGACTGAAGCGACTTAGCAGCAGCAGCAGCAGCAGGGTAAACTTGTAGTGGAATTGTTGGTTCATATGGTAGTTTTATTTCTAATTTTTTAAAGTAATCACCATACTGTTCTTGTTGTGGTTTTATCAATTTACATTCCCACCAACAGTGCAAGAGGGTTGCCTTTTCTCTACACCCTCGCCAGAATTTATTGTTTGTACATTTTTTGATGATGGCCATTCTGACTGGTATGTGATGATACTCCATTGTAGTTTTGATTCCATTTCTTGAATAAGGAGTGATGTTGAGCATCTTTTCATGTGTTTATCAGTCATCTGTATGTCTTCTTTGGAGAAATGTCTGTTTAGGTCTTCTGTCCAATTTTTGATTGGGTTTTTGGTTGTTCTGGTATTGAGCTATATGAGCTGATTGTATATTTTGGAGATTAATCCAATATTCTTTAAATAAGCTCAAAATATCTCCATTGTGTGCCCCAAACCATTCTGATTCACTCTTGCCTTCAGAAGAAGCATCCAAACTCATGACCCAGACAATTCAAGCTTCAGGAATCTGGCCTCAGTAACAACTTTGAGGGAATAAGTAAAACCCCATAAAGTTTTGAGACATCTGAGCTTGGTTGGAAGAAAAAAAATATTTCCAGGAAAGGAAAATGATGTGGGCTCATGAGTGTGAAATGCCATGACGTACACAAAGAATGCCATGAAATACACAAAGAAGTTCATTTTAGCCAAACCAGTGTTTCTTGGTGATCTTCAGATCACTCACTGGTGTTTGTTACAAATGCAGATTCCTTGTCTGACCCTGATTCCCCTGACTCTGAATCGTTGGGATTTCCATTTTAAACTTCAACCCAAAGAGAGATAAACACTGCCCTAGATTTAAATCAGGCAAATAGTGAACATAGACATATAAAGTGAAACCAGGTTAAAAGATAAATAGACACGTTATTGTTCAGTCACTGAATAATGTCCAACTTTTTGCAACCCCATGGACAGTAGCATACCGGGCTTCCCTGTCCTTCACTATCTCCTGGAGTTTGCTCAAACTCATGTCCATTAACTCAGAGATACTATCCAACCATCTCCTCCTCTATGGTCCCCTTCTCTACCTGCCTTCAATCTTTCCCAGCATCAGGGTCTTTTCCAATGAGTCAGTTCATTCCATCAGGTGGCCAAAGTATTGGAGCTTCAGCTTTAGCATCAGTCCTTCCAATGAATATTCAGGACTGATCTCCTTTAGGATTGACTGGTTGGATCTCCTTGCAGTCCAAGGGACTCTCAAGAGTCTTCTCCAACACTGCAGTAAAAAATCATCAGTTCTTTGGCGCTCAGCCTTTTTCATTGTCCAGCTCTCACATTTGTACGTGACTACTGGAAAAACCATAGCTTTGACTAGATAGACCTTTGTTGGCAAAGTAATGCCTCTGCTTTTCAATATGCTTTTCAATAGCTTCCAAGGAGCGAGCGTCTTTTAATTTCATGGCTGCAATCACCATCTGCAGTGATTTTGGAGCCCAAGAGAGATAAACAGACAAGAAAAGGTAGTTAAAGATTTTTAAGAATATGAATGAAATCAGCTGAATTCCTTCTGAGAGGAAGTACAAGACACAGGAAGAGCAGTTGTGGGGATAGATACTGGGATACGAGTACTGGATTCATCCAGGTAAGGAAAGAAAGTTGCCAGTAGGAATCAAATGCCAAGATTCTTTAGGGGGCATTTGAGGAATCATAAAAAAACTTGGTTTCCCATTAGAGTGAGAAGTGAGGAAACGGAAGGAATAAGGGTGAAGCACTGCATTTTCTATCTGGGGGATTGAGAGAAAGGAAATTGTCATTAACTGAGACATACATTGCAGTCAGGAAAACAGCCAGGGGCTGAGGAAGGATGGCAATTCAGCTGGTTTTAATCATGCTGAGTTTGAATTGAGTTGGATGCGACAAAGATGTATGAAGGGTCTGTTACTTTCCAGACATCATGCAAAGCAATAAGGGGAGATGGTGAGGAAGACAGTGTGTTCCAATGCTCCTGCAGCTCAGAACCCAACACTGGAGATAACTGAACAGATGACTGACGTCATGGGGGTCCCTGCCATGCCTGATGAAGCTCTGGGCACCTTCAGACATGATGGCAGCTCTACTGGTCATAGTTTGGAATGAAAGAGGACAGTCCTTGACAACTTTCCAGAGGAAGCATTATTCCATTAAGACCTAAAGGATATTCTAGAGTTTTAATTGAAAGGCAAAGGAAAAGAGAGGGGATATATGCCCAGAAGGAAAAAACTGCAAATGCAAAACCCACCAAATGTGTGGTTTCTTTGAGGAACAGAAAGGAGGTGATAAGAGCTAAAGTGAAGGGATGAGGTAGCAGCTCTTAGACACAGATTAGTTAGGGTCATGCCCACTCTCCAATAATGAAAAGACAACACAACAAAGTATTTAAAGATGATCATTTTTTGTAGCAATGATCTAGAGATGACTGATCAGGGGTGATCATGCATGTGAGGAGCCTCTGTCCTCCTTGACATGTCAGTTTCCATCTCTGAGTCCAAGCAGATGACTCAGTTGTTGTCATCTCCTGCCAGAAACTTACAAGCGCCAGTTCAGTTCAGTTCAGTTCAGTCACTCAGTCATGTCCGACTCTTTGTGACCCCATGATACACAGCACACCACGCCTCCCTGTCCATCACCAACTCCTGGAGTTTACCCAAACTCATGTCCATTGAGTTGGTGATGCCATCCAGCCATCTCATCCTCTGTCGTCCCCTTCTCCTCCTGCCTTCAATCTTTCCCAGCATCAGGGTCTCCTCTAATGAGTCAGCTCTTTGCATCAGGTAGCCAAAGTATTGGAGTTTCAGCTTCAACATCAGTCCTTCCAATGAACACCCAGGACCGATCTCCTTTAGGATGGACTGGTTCAATCTCCTTGTAGTCCAAGGGACTCTCAAGAGTCTTCTCCAACACCACAGTTCAAAAGCATCAATTCTTCTGTGCTCAGATTTCTTTATGGTCCAACTCTCACATCCATATATGACCAATGGAAAAACCATAGCCTTGACTAGACGNTAACTGTTGCTTCCTGACCTGTATATAGGTTTCTCAAGAGCCAGGTCAGGTGGTCTGGTATTCCCATCTCTTTCAGAATTTTCCACAGTTTATTGTGATCCACCCAGTCAAAGGCTTTGGCATAGTCAATAAAGCAGAAATAGATGTTTTTTCTGTAACTGTCTTCCTTTTATGATGATCCAGTGGATGTTGGCAATTTGATCTCTGGTTCCTTTGCCTTTTCTAAAACCAGCTTGAACATCTGGAAGTTCACAGTTCACATATTGCTGAAGCCTGGCTTGGAGAATTTTGAGCATTACTTTACCATCATGTGAGATGAGTGCAATTGTGTGGTAGTTTGAGCATTCTTTGGCATTGCCTTTCTTTCTTTGGGATTGGAATGAAAACTGACCTTTTCTAGTCCTGTGGCCCCTGCTGAGTTTTCCAAATTGACTGAGCCCAGATCCAGTTGATTTATTGACAAACTTTGGAAGCAGAACACATCACTTCTGTCAGCTCATTGACCAAAACCTTGCCACTAAGAAGCTAGGGAATATAGTTCTGTGTCCAGCTAACCCTACACACTATGAGAAAGGCATGATCCAAGGCCTCCTGGGTGGCACGGTGGTAAAGAATCCACCTGCCAATGCAGGAGATGACAAAGACATGAGTTCAACCCTGGGTCAGGAAGATCCCCTGTAGGAGGGAATGGCAAGCAACTCCAGTACTCTTTCCTGGGAAATCTCATGGACAGAGGAACTTGGTAGGCTGTAGTCCAAGAGGTCGCAAAGAGTTGGACAGAATTTAGGATGCATGCAGAGAATAATGTAGCAGCTTGCACAGAAGCTGGCCAACAAAGATGTCGGATGCAGTAGTGAAGAGTTCGGATCATATGCTAAAGGAACTGGATAGATTTAAGCCAGAGAACAGCATGGAGAGATTTCTATAAAATACTCTAATCAAGGATTCAGTCATAGCAAAGTCAAGGCAAGGAGACTGGTTGTGGTGAAGGAAGAGCGGAGTGGGTGAAGCATGGACAGATGAACAACTTGGCTGTTGATCACTTACGCAGCGCAGCTGGAGAAAGGGGCGGGGGTCAGGGATGGTTCCTCTATTTCTGGGTGGAAAACGGAATATACAGCAGTGTCATCATCCACATTCAGGAGGCAGAAGATGAGGGTGTCGATGGGCCCAGCAAGGGAGTGGGGAGGATCTGAGTTCGGTTTTGAAAAAATCCATCAAGCAGTTTTAAATATAGATGGAGAGGCAAGGGTGGCTATTTAGGAGACCATCAGGAATAGCTGATAATCGATATTTTCTGTGTTGTTCACCCAGGGAAAATATAAAAAGTGACAGACTAGAACGAAGACCTGAACATTGAAGGGGAGTGGGTTAAGAGGATGTCATGGAAAACTGACAACGTGATGCCAAGAGAGAAGAAATATCTCAGAGAAGCTAAGGAAAGAGAGAGTTTCAGGGAGGAAGGATGATGTAAATCTGACTGGAGCTAAAATGTATTCAGAGTTTAGCATGTGCAGGCATTGTTCTAAGCTCTTTGCAGATGTTACTTTATAACAACACAGCGAAGGAATGTTCGCCTGCAGCCTCCAAAGGCAGAGTTTTGTTATATCGATTCTCTAGCATCCAAAGCAAAATGAAAAGGGTATTTCTGACATGTGAACCAGATCCCTGCCACTCTACCTAACACATGCCATTCACTGTGTCATTGTAGCTGTACAACAGGTAGGCTGTAGAACTGCCCAGCCTTGCAGGAGAGAAAACAGAGAAACTAAAGGCCAGATGTATGTGACTCCCAACGCTGTACCCATACCCATCATTTTATACAGAGTGGGCTCCAAGAATCATTTTCTGAGTGACTGCTGCTGCTGCTGCTAAGTCACTTTAATCGTGTCCAACTCTGTGCGACCCCATAGATGGCAGCCCACCAGGCTCCTCTGTCCATGGGGTTTTCCAGGCAAGAACACTGGAGTGGGGTGCCATTGCCTTCTCTGTCTGAGTGACTGAGTAGACGTAAATAGTTTCTGGTGACGTATGGTCACCTCTTCAAGCACATTTCCATTAAAAATAAAATCTGAGCATATTTCTTCTAACTAAACATCAGCCCAGTGAATGTATAAGGTACATCTGAGAGCAGCCTGTTCCCCAGTTCCACCAAAGTTTCTCAGCGAGGGTGCTGACGTGTTCAACTAGCTGCCAAGTGTCTACCTCCAGAATTACCTCTAAGCAAAGAGCTGTTTTTCATCTGCTCTTGAATATTGTTTGGAAGGTTTCCCCCTAGCCCCAGATATTAAGGGAGTTGCAACTAAACAACACTGTGTGTCGACTGGGTAAACATCATATTTCCTTTTTATCACCTTTTTCCCCCCAAGTAACGCTGTACGTGTTGAGTTACAGCCTTATTCACCGCTGCTTCTATGGAAAGACACTTTGAAAAATTGGGCCTTTGTAGTAATATTGACAACAAAAGCAGGTGTTGTCACCTCCCATTAGCATTAATTTAATCGGTGATTCACTACTGTAGACAAATAATATCACTCTGTGCTGAGCTTTCCTAGGAGAAAAAGGAAGCAGCAGAAATATGCTCCGTGGCAAGAAAATAGAGTGAGACAGCCTTTTTGGGAATATTAAATGTAAGCTGTATAAACATTTGTTTTCCTTTTACCAGTAATGAAAAATTCCTAATTCATTCTGTATGGGGAAGACCATTGTGAGGGTACGGTTAATTGGTCTTGAAAGACAATTAATATCTGTCAGGAACACATACAACGCACACAGGTTTTGCAAACAGTCAATCCCTTTGCCCTCTTCTCCTCTGTTGTTCTGTTTATGGTGCCCAGTTAAAGTGTTCTTTTGCCATAATCATCTCCAGCTAAATGGTAATTGCTCTATTGACGGCATTACTGTACATTTTTGACAGATCATTATTCATACTTAACCACTTGACCTGGAATAAATGTTAAAGCAATTACCACTGAGAGCTTTTCTATGAGAAAATTGAGGCAAAGTTTAGAGATAATCAAAATGCAAAGCTGATCATGATAGCAATTGGAAAAATGGCAAATCCTATTAAACAGATTTTTATTAGCCAAGTTGATGCCAGTAGATATTATCTGGTAATTTAGTCTTATTAAAAAGAAAATAAAGCAGCTAATTGTTTACTATTCTGGAACTTATTCCAGCTTGCAATTTGCAACCGAAAATAGGCTTTATGTGGCTCATCTATTTTGTCACATTGAAATATGAAATCATTTGGTACAAAGCACATCTGTTCCATGCCTCTTACATTACTGGAAAAATCCCTCATTCAATATGTTTTGTACCTGTTGAAGCATTATGGATGGATTAATTTAAAGCAACTAATAGAAAAGCTAATATTCAGCATATTTTTATTATGTCAAATATTTTAAGAGTCTGTATTTCTAAGAATTAAATTTTATCCCTACTTCATCTTACTTTGTATTCAACTCCTGACACAAATAATTCCTTTTTTCCATAAAGTCAGAGGGCAGCAAGCTCCTAAAAGCACCACAGATGTACAGTTTACTCATTAGAAATAAGAAACTCAGTGTGGCCCCCAAAATTAAGTATATAAACGGGAGGGACAATGCTAAATATTTTAGCATATTTTAACATAAAGCATTTTTAAATTTTACAAGCAAAATGCTTAAACGTGTAGTGATGAAAGTACATAATGACCTAGAAATTAATTTTAATATCCATGGTGGACATTTTTTCCTTGATCTTACTTTATACTTTAAAATCTGCAAATTCTCATGGGCTAGCTATTTAAAATGAGTAAAAATAAAATCAACAACTTATTCTTATTTTATGATCCAAGTGGCTCTTGGAAAAGCAAGCTTTCAGGATGACAGTATTTGGAAAATTGTCTTTTCACATAGTCTTTCTGTACTAAGTTGAGAAATTATTTAAGACTACAGAGCTTGACCAAAGATCTCATTTTAATTTCATCACAGTACTCCCTTTTACCCTTGGTTCCTAAAGGCTGCTTAGCTAAAAGTTTGGCATGATTCAGAGTCTTCGGTCTAATGTCTACAGCAAAGCTCTAATCAAAAATGTGCACCAAAAAAGACAGAAATCCTTAAACAGATAGTGTGAAGTTTTACTGGCCCCTACTGAATCATGAGCTCTGTTTGAAAACTATCATTAAAATTCAGAAAACCGATTACTGATACGCTGATATTGTTGTCTTGGGAGGCGCAGTTATGACGATCTCCTCCAGTTGCTGTAGTTTCTATATTAATGGAGGATTTTTTTTCCACAGTTAATAAAAGGAGGGACTTTCTTTTAATAAGTCCATAAAACATTAAGTAGATTTTTTCCCTCTTTCTTCTGCCGTTTTCTTCTCCCAAAGGAGTCTTTTCTGAAAGTCCAAAAGGTATACATTTGGCAGTCAGATAAGGCGTGGCAGTTGAAAAAAAACACTCATTCTACTTTTCCCTTCTTGGACTTGACCATATCAAACTGATGGTGGTTGAAATAACAGACACTAATTGTTTTCAAATGTTTATATAGTAACATCACTTCTTTTTAAAGAGACATGCCCCACAAGTTTTCTAAGATGTTCTGATTGCAGCCAGAAAAACAAAGGATGTCACAAAATTGCAAGTCTTCCTTGGCTCTGTTTGTTAGCTTAAGTTTATTCTTGATAGAATATGTTTATTTCAAAATTCAAATGAAGTGGCTTATCTGTGCTCAATTATTTTACTTTAGATACAGAAGCAAAGCTAAATAAAGTCATGATTTTCGCCCCCAGTATTTACATGCAATGCTGAGTTTGCATGATACATAGTAAAGAAGAGCTAAAATGACTGAGTTATTCTGCTTTGATTTTTGAAAACCTGCAAATATCCATGGGCCTTCACATTTTAATGTAGGTAGTTTATTTCTGTGAATTGTGGTTATTATTTAATTAACACAATAGATGTTCTGCAATCATTGCATTATTTTGTTACTTCTACATTTAGCTTTTGAACCAGCATCTCTTATCTCTCCTCTCTTGGATACTGACATCCCAGGAATCTAAGCGTGGGACTTTTTTCCTGACCTTAGCCTGGGCATAGACCCAAGACTCCATTCTCCCATTAGGGCTTCGTGTCACGATTTTAATGTATGCTTTCTGCTGAATAATTTTAGTATTATGGAGACACAGAACGATTGAACCATATGTGTCTCATGTCAGCCACATAATGAAAGGGCTGAAGTAAGTCACAGAACAATAAACAAGTAAGTGCTTTATATTCCTCTCCTTGAAGGGTTTTACACATGGATTCTGCCCAATTTATTCTAAGAGGACTTTTTGCCCCTTTGGAATTACTCTTTTACCCTCTCGTATTTTCTATTAACACAGACAGGGTAGAAAAAGAGGATAAAATGCTCCAGTGGCTGCCAAACAGTCATAGTAAATGGCCATAGACCCATTCAAGATAAAAGATGAAGATTAAAACCTGCAGCAGTCTTGAAGATGGACTCTATCCTGAGACTAGAACTCACACACTACTAATCAACTGGCCAGCAGGGCTTCTGGACAGTTTGCTTTCTTGCTTTTCATTTTTATGTTATAATGGACCAATCTCTGGCTTCCCTGGTGACTTGGTGATAAAAAAAAAAAAAAAAAAATCCACCTGCCAATGCAGGAGATGCAAGTTCAAGTTCACTCCCTGGGTGGGGAAGATCACCCAGAGAAGGAAACAGCAACCCACTCCAGTATTCTTGCCTGGAAACTCCCCACGGTCAGGGGAACCTGAAGGGCTGCAGTCCATGGGGTTGCAAAGAATCAGACATGACTTAGCGACTGAACAACAACAAGGACCAATTTCTAATTAGTAAAATTATGAAAAACTTTTTTCAACTGGATCTGAAAAAAATATTATTGCTGGTTTTTGATGATCACACAAATGTTCTGATTCATGGACATTTTCCAAGGAATTGGACAATATTCCATAAAGAAGGCTAATATGTAGATTCCTGTGGCTTAAATGTAAATACCTATGGCTGATTCTTGTTGATGTATGACAGAAAACCACAAAATTCTGTAAAGCAATTTTCCTTCAATTAAAACGTTAAAAAAAAAAAATAAGAAGAAGGCTTCACTCTCCACCCTCTGAAGGGCCTTTGGTCCTTTGGTATCATTTCTGGTTTCACCGTCTCCACAGGTCATCAGTTGGTAGGCCTACAGTTGGGCTGTGTCCTGGGTTCTGTGATTCCCTTAAAACATCAAAGACTGTGTTTTATGACTGAGCAGTATTATATTTATCCATTCATCTGTCAATGGGCATTGGGTTGTTTCCATGTCTTGGCCATTGTGAACAGTGTTGCTACATAGGGGTGCGTGTACCCTTTTGAATTATAATTTTATCCTGATATATGCCCAGGAGTGGGATTTCTGGATTATATGGCAACTTTATTGTTTGTGAAACATTTATAGTGTTTTCCATGGTGGCCATACCACTTTACCTGCCCATATTGGTGATACTCCTTTTCCAGTTTCACTGAAGTAGAAAACGGGCTTCAGATGGGTAAAACCATGTCCCCACCTCACATTCCAATGGCTGAATCAGATTCTAAAGTCAGCTGAATCCAGAAGTCTGCAAGCAATAAATGCTGGAGAGGGTGTGGAGAAAAGGGAACCCTTTTACATTGTTGGTGGGAATGCAAACTAGTACAGCCACTATGGAGAACAGTGTGGAGATTCCTTAAAAAACTGCAAATAGAATTGCCTTTTATGACCCAGCAATCCCACTGCTGGGCATACACACCGAGGAAACCAGAATAGAAAGAGACACATGTACCCCAATGTTCATCACAGCACTGTTTATGATAGCCAGAACATGGAAACAACCTAGATGTCCATCAGCAGATGAATGGATAAG
>SJYQ01000643.1:949061-1004068 GCA_006410935.1 Redunca redunca
TCCTGCCCCCAATCCCTCCCAGCATCAGAGTCTTTTCCAATGAGTCAACTCTTCGCATGAGGTGGCCAAAGTACTGGAGTTTCAGCTTTAGCATCATTCCTTCCAAAGAAATCCCAGGGCTGATCTCCTTCAGAATGGAGTGGTTGGATCTCCTTGCAGTCCAAGGGACTCTCAAGAGTCTTCTCCAATACCACAGTTCAAAAGCATCAATTCTTTAGCGCTCAGCTTTCTTCACAGTCCAACTCTCACATCTATACATGACTACTGGAAAAACCATAGCCTTGACTAGACGGACCTTAGTCGGCAGAGTAATGTCTCTGCTTTTGAATATACTATCTAGGTTGGTCATAACTTTTCTTCCAATGAGTAAGCGTCTTTTAATTTCATGGCTGCAATCACCATCTGCAGTGATTTTGGAGCCCAAAAAAATAAAGTCTGACACTGTTTCCACTGTTTCCCATCTATTTCCCATGAAGTGATGGGACCAGATGCAGTGATTGGAAAAACTAAAAAAAAGAAAATAGAACTTTGAGGTTTTACCCTCAAACTAAATATGTATTCCTGAGTCAGAGACCAACTCTCTAAATGGAAGTTCTCTGAATTAACTTGTGGATAGAACACAAGGTTTATGAAGGGGTGAATAATAAAAGTGTACTAATTTGAAGTTTACATATATACTGTAACTGCAACAATTGTTTCAAACTTCAGTTCATTTCAGTTGCTCAGTCATGTCTGATGCGATCCCATGGACTACAGCATGCCGGGCTTCCCTGTCCATCACCAACTCCCGGAGTTTACTCAAACTTACGTCCATTGAATTGGCAATGCCATCCAACAGTCTCATCCTCTGTAATCCCCTTCTCCTCTTGACTTCAGTCTTTCCCAGCATCAGGGTCTTTTCCAGTAAGTCAGTTCTTCACATTAGGTGGCCAAAGTATTGGAGTTTCAGCTTTAGCATCAGTCCTTCCAATGAATATTCAGAACAGATTTCCTTTAGGATGGACTGGTTGGATCTCCTTGTAGTTAAGGGATTCTCAAGAGTCTTCTCCAACACCCAGTTCAAAAGCATCAGTTCTTCAGTGTTAGGCCTTCTTTATGGTTCAACTCTCCCATCCATACATGACTACTGGAAAAACCAAAGCTTTGACTAGATGGACCTCTATGGGTAAAGTAATGCTTTTTAATATGCTCTCTCCGGGAGCTGGTGTTGGACAGGGAGGCCTGGCGTGCTGTGGTTCATGAGGTCCAAAGAGTCAGACACGACTGAGTGACTGAACTGAACTGAACTAGGTTTGTTATAGCTTTTCCTCAAAGGAGCAAGCATCTTTTAATTTCATGGCTGCAGTCACCATCTACAGTGATTTTGGAGCCCAAGAAAATAAGTCTGTCACCGTTTCCATTGTTTCCCCATCTATTTGCCATGAAGTGATGGGACCAGATGCCATGATCTTTGTTTTTTGAATGTTGAGTTTTAAGCCAGTTTTTTCACTCTCCTTTTTCACTTTCATCAAGAGGCTCTTCAGTTCCTCTTCTCATTTTGCTATAAGGGTGCTGTCATCTGTACATCTGAAGTTATTGGTATTTCTCCCAAAAATCTTGGTTCCAGATTGTGCTTCATCCAGTCCAGCATTTTGCATGGTATACTCTACATGCAAGTTAAATGAGCAAGGTGACGATATACAAACTTAACATGCTCCTTTCCCAATTTGGAACCAGTCCATTGTTCCATATCTGGTTCTTACTGTTGCTTCTTTACCTGCAAACAAATTTCTCAGGAGGAAGGTAAGATGGTCTGGTATTCCCATCTCTAAAAATTTTCCACAGTTTGTTGTGATCCACATGGTCAAAGGCTTTAATACAGTCAGTGAAGCAGAAGTAGATGTTTTCTCTGGAATTCTCTTGCTTTTTCTATGATCCAATGGATGTTTCCAATTTGTTTCAAGCTTAGACCAATAAAATATGTTTCAGGGAGAAGTTTATTTTATCACTGATGTTTAGGAAATGCTGATGCACAGTGATGATAAAAAGCGTATCAGATAGAGTCAGTTCTGTACCATGTTAAAATACTGAACAGAAAAACTATCCTCTTATTGAAGTGAAGTGAAGTCGCTCAGTCATGTCTGACTCTTTGCGACCCCATGGACTGTAGCCTATCAGGCTCCTCTGTCCATGGGATTGTCCAGGCAAGAATACTGGAGTGGTTTGTCATTTCCTTCTCCAGGGATCTTCTCCACTCAGGGATCGAACCCGGGTCTCCCGCATTGTAGGCAGACGCTTTTACCGTCTGAGCCACCAGAGAAGCCATCCCCTTATTACCAGCACTCAGAGTGGACCTGCTCCCCCCTCTCTGCCCCTGACACATCCGCTGCTTTTACATTAGTCTCATTTCATGAAACAGTCTAGAGACCTTACCATATCAGTGCATTAAGGTCTACCTCATTCTTTTTATGACTGCATAATATCCCACTCTATAGATGTAGTCATACATATTCTTATAAATGCTTACATTTTTATTAGTACCAACAGTGCTGAAATGTATGCTCTTATGCATGCATCTTTGTATAGGATTGTATCTGTAGAATAAATTCTTGGAATTGTGTTTCCTCCTAGATCTCATATTCTCCATTGAGCACACTCTGCCAAATGCCCCTCATTGGACACCCCTGTGTCCTCTGGACATCACTGCTCTTGTATTCCTACTTTCAACCTCTCAATTTTGTTTTTTTCCTTAACCTCTTTTCATCCTGTTTCAACCTGTGTGTCACCCGCAGATGAGTCTTCTTTTCATCACGTTACTCCCCTGTTCCAGAACCTGCCATTGGTTTATGGCAATGGCTCACAAACTGCCCTCTTCAGAGAAGGCTCTAGAAATTCAGAAAGAGACTAAGGACCTCTCCTGTGGTACCAGGATGTGAGACAGGCAGATTCACTAGCAATCACGGCTTCTCTGTCCACATCTGACTTTTCTACAGCAGCAATTTACTTTTGCTGATCTTATATTTCTTATATATTTGCAATATTTCATATGAAGAAACATTACTGAGAAATGTGTGTGTGTCCACTAAAACATAGCCACCACAAAAAGGGAATTTTTATATGTATTAATATGATGCTTTGGTTTTGGACCCACTGTGTCCTACCAGTCTACAATAGTCCCTGACATATGCTCAGAAATGGGTTATATAGAATCAAAATATTCATTAAATAATCATTAAATTAAATTAAATTAAAAGATGCTTACTCCTTGGAAGAAAAGTTATGACCAAACTAGACAGTATATTCAAAAGCAGAGACATTACTTTGCCGACTAAGGTCCGCCTAGTCAAGGCTATGGTTTTTCCTGTGGTCATGTATGGATGTGAGAGTTGGACTGTGAAGAAGGCTGAGCGCCGAAGAACTGATGCATTTGAACTGTGGTGTTGGAGAAGACTCTTGAGAGCCCCTTGGACTGCAAGGAGATCCAACCAGTCCATTCTGAAGGAGATCAACCCTGGGATTTCTTTGGAAGGAATGATGCTAAAGCTGAAGCTCCAGTACTTTGGCCACCTCATGCGAAGAGTTGACTCATTGGAAAAGACTTTGATGCTGGGAGGGATTGGGGGCAGGAGGAGAAGGGGATGACCAAGAATGAGATGGCTGGATGGCATCACGGGCTTGATGGACGTGTGTCTGAGTGAACTCCGGGAGATGGTGATGGACAGGGAGGCCTGGCGTGCTGCGATTCATGGGTTCGCAAAAAGTCGGACACAACTGAGCAACTGAACTGAACTGAACTGACTGAAGCAACAGAAGTGTATCATTTCACAGTTCTGGAGGACAGCAGTTCAAGACCAAGTTTTGAGCAGGGTCACGATCCCTCTGAACGAAGATGGGAAGAATCTGTTCCAGTCCTCTCTTTCAGCCTCTGGTATTCATTGAATTGTGGTGACGTAATTCCAGCCTTCACATGACAGTGTGCGTATGTCCAAATTTCCCCTGTTTATAAGAACATACCAGTTATGTTGGGTTCCCTGGAGATGAGAATGGCAACCCACTCGTGTTCTTGCCTAAAGAATCCCATGAACAGAGGAGCCTGGTGTGCTGAGTCCATGGGGTTGCAAAGAGTCGGACACGACTGAGCAACTACCACTTTCACTATGGGGGGTTAGCAGCTTCCCCTACACCAGTGTGACCTCAGTTTAACTAACTGTATCTGCAACAACCCTATTTACATACAAGGTTACATCCTGAGGCGCTGGGGGTTAGAAATTCAACAGGTGGATTTTGGGGACCACACAATTCAACCCCTAAGGATTGCCACTCTTTGAATTACTAACCCCCAGTGCCATTCCTTCTCCCTGGAATTCCCTGTTTGCTCTCGAAATACTTGACTCTTGATGAAGATCAGAAGGTTAAACTTGACTCACACTTCAGTAACTTGATATTTTTTTAATTTTGCCTCTCTCCATGACAGTGAGATCCTTGAGAACATAATGATAGATAGATAGATAGATAGATAGATAGATAGATAGATAGAAATTGAAGGAAAAAAGGAGAGAGGGAGGCAAGAAAGAAGACAGAGAGAAGAACACATTTCCCATTGTTTGAGGAAGCCCTCTGCTCTCAAATTCCTCAAATTGCCATGAGTATTTGATAGTGGTAATAGCTAAAATTTATGAAACATCCATCAGACATTTGATGCTGCTCTAAACTCTTTACATACTAATGCATTTCATCTTTACTGCAACCCTGAATGATAATGCAATTATCATCCACATTTATTTGATGAAGGGATTCCCAGAATGATTAAGTAACTTGTTCAAGGTCTTGCATGAATTAGTGATTTCTTGGGAGTTGTACCTAGGCTCTTTATCTCCAGAGATCATATGCTCCATAGCACTATTCTAAATTGCCTGTTTTGTAAGGAAATAAAAAATAATATGTCCCTAAGTCGTACACTATTTTTTATTATTTTTTATTGAAGGATAATTGCTTTATGGAATTTTGTTGCTTTCTGTGAAACCTCAGCATGAATCAGCCATAGGTACACATATATCCCCTCCGTTTTGAACCTCCCTCCCGTCTCCCTCACCATCCCACCCCTCTAGGTTGACACAGAGCCCCTGTTTGAGTTTCCTCAGCCATACAGAAAATTCCTGTTGGCTATCTATTTTACATATGACAATATAAGTTTTCATGTTACTCTGTCCATACATCTCACCCTCTCCTCCCCCTCCCCATGTCCATAAGTCTATTCTCCATGTCTGTTTCTCCATTGCTGCCCTGTAAATGAATTCTTCAGTATCATTTTCTAAATTCTGTATATATGCATTGGAATACGATATTTGTCTTTCTCTTTCTGACTCACTTCACTCTGTATAATAGGTTCTAGGTTCTTCCACCTCATCAGAACTGACTCAGATGGGTTCCGTTTTATGGATGAGTAATATTCCATTGTGTATATGTACCACAGCTTCTTTATCCATTCATCTGTCAATGACATCTAGGTTGCTTCCATGTTCTAGCTATTACAAATAGTGCTGCAGTGAACAATGGGATACATGTGTCCCCTTCACTTTTGGTTTCCTCAGGGTATATACCTAGGAGTAGGATTGCTGGGTCATGTGGTAGTTTTATCCCTAGTTTTTTTAAAGAAATCTCCATACCATCTTCAGAGTGACTGTATCAATTTACATTCCCACCGACAGTGCAAGAGCGGTCCCTTTTCTCCACACCCTCCCCAGCATTTATTGTTTGTAGACATTTTGTTGATGGCCCTTCTGACCAGCGTGAGATGGTATCTCCCTGTAGTTCTGTTGTGCATTTCTCTAATAATGAGCGATGTTGAGCATCTATTCATGTGTTTGTTAGCCATCTGTAAGTCTTCTCTGGAGAAATGTCTGTTTAGATCATCAAAATAGAAAATAATAAGGAAACACAAATCTTACACTATTTAAGGGGTAATGTTTAAATAAAGTTGTATCAGGAATCCTAGGGAAATGGGGTTAAGATTTTCAGCAAATAGATGTATTCCTTTTTCCCAAGTCTCTCCCATCCACTCCTTCTCTCCCCCATTTATTCCTTCTCTCCTCCATATTTTCCCAATACCTTCCCGTCTAGACTAGGGGATCACTTAAGCTAGCCGGGCAGTCCCCAGCATATTAGCACATGGGGCTTCCTAATGCGATTGAGTGTTTCTGCTCCCTTTTTGACTTGCAAACCTAGAATTGTCTATTCAATGTCTGCTGCACCTGTATGCCTGTTCAGTGGATTAATCTAACCTTGAGTTTGGGCTCCACAAACAAAGCCCATTCTGTTCAAGAATGTTACGACTATGTTGAGAGGCTTGTCGGATAGGCCCTCTTGAGAGGACTCAAGTCTCTATCTGCCTGCTGGGATATTTCAACACAGCAGCAATAAGTTGTAATTGCTGAGAAAGAATGTCAAGGATGGCTTTATTAGAAAGCTGTTAATAAGAATCATTTTATGATTATTCTATTAAAAGGCAGTGTACAATTTCTCATTTTAGATATGGAATTCACTTTTCATAGATTATCCAAAAGTGTATCTTCGCCAAGAAAAATGTATTACTGAAAGATAAACAGCTTATAGAATTAAAACTACTTCTAGAAATTGATCTCTACACTCAAGGTAAATGAATTGCAAGTATTGATTAATACTTTGGAGTGAACACCATTTCATAACTTTTAATTAACCACTAGGTAATATGTAATGGAAACTACATAATGTAATATATATGAGTTTGAAAAATGGGAAGGTAAAAGGGTTCTGACCCTTGGTCCCATTGTGGTAAAAAGTAATTACTGGAGTGACCAGTTTGTTATCGTGTTTTCTTCTCTGGTAATTCTGGATTATTAATGTCCCAAAGCACAAAGTGATACTGCTATATTAGTTCTCTTGGCCTTGAAATGATCTATAACACAATTTAAGACCCATGCATTGTGTCGCCATTTAAAATGGATCATTTTAACCCAGCCAAAGATCAAGAAAAAAGAAAAGGCAAGGGCTCTGATAGAACTAGAAAAGAAATTCACCTGTATGTTTTCTTTTGAGAATACTAGCCGTAGTAAATAGTAATATTAGTTTTGCCACAGATCCCTTGCATGGTAATAAGAGAAAAACAGCTATACTTGGTTGTAGAGCAGGAGATACTCTAGGTACCACATCAGCATGTAGCATTCATGTCGAAACAGAAACAATAAAGGTAAAGTCTTCATGTACAAAACTTTTATAAGCACTGAGCGTGTATTGCAGGAAGAGCTCTGAGTTTAAATGAATCATTTATGCCTCTGCTGCCCTAGGGCGAGTACAAGGCACATTAATAATGCAGTGTTTATTTGAAATATTTTATTATAACACACATTTATTACCAAAAAATCTAAACAGCAGAAAAAAAGCCAGTATTGCACAAGTTCAGCATTCTGGACAAGTTATTTTCCAAATAGGATTCTTGGCAAATTATATCATTTCTTTCAATACTTCACCTGTGACACTATAAATAATACATATTTATTTAAGTAGAGGTATTATACACTGTAACTTGTGTTGTACATAATTTATAGAAAATGATCTACCAACATGTGTAGGTAATATCCTCCATGAAAGCGAATGGTTCAAATTAGAAAGTGATGAAGATCTCTAAGAGTTGCCTAGCTTAGGTGGAGTAAATTTGGCTTCTTAACAGGTTATTTAATATTTTCCAAACACTGTAATCAGCCTGTCCTCCATTATAAATATGAGGGCGATTGTTGATAAAGTGTTTCACGTGTAAATGGATCTGTTTACTATATGTGTGTGCTCAGTTGCTCTCATGTCCAACTCTTTGCTACCCCAGGAACTGTAGCCTGCCAGGCTCCTCTGTCCATGGCATTTCCCAGGCAAGAGTACTAGAGTAGGTTGCTATTTCCTCCTTCAGGGAATCTTCCCAACCCAGCAATCAAACCCATGTCTCATGTGTCTCCGGTATTGGCAAGCAAATTTTTTATCACTAAACCACTTGGAAAGAAGTGGTAAAGAACACGCCTTCCAATGCAGGAGACATAAGAGATGTGGATTCGATTCCTGGGTCAGGAATATTTCCTGGAGGAGGGCATGGCAACCCGCTCCAGGGTTCTTGCCTGGGAAATAACATGGACAGAGGAACCTGGCAGGTTACATACAGTCTGTAGAGTCTTAAAGAGTCAGACATGACTGAAGTGACTGAGCATGTATGTACCTGGGAAGATCCTATATCAGGTAATATGAGGATGCCAATCTATTTACTCCTCCAGGGGCTTACATACCCAAGATACAATTACCAGCCTGGGTTTAGGATCATCACCCTGACTGTAATCTTGGAAGCAACCAGACTTTCCATAATTCCAGTTTTAACTGTTTATTCGATTTATGATTTGGGACAAGTTTTTTTACCTTCATGACTTTCCATGTCCACATCTGAACAATAACACCTGCCTCACTAAATCAGTAGAGAAATGAAGTAAGAAAAAATATGCAAAACTCTTTATCGCCTGGTGCTCAACTCTTTTATTTCTTGCTATGGCCCTTGATACCCAGGAAGCATACTTACTGCCTAGCAGTTTAGTGGTTGCCTGTTTTCCCCAGCAAGTTGATTATTCAGAGGGAAGAAAGAATTTTCCTATCTTTCCCTTCCCTCTAACAAATCAAAGGCCTGGTACCTGGTACTTCTGATCTGTACATTAATCATTCATTAATTGGATCCTCTTTGCTGTGCTCTGGCGTCTGGGCCGGGACAATCACTGTTGTGGCTCAAGGAAGCAGTTCTGACATATCTCTGGCACATGTAAAGAATTCTACCCAACATGGAATAGGGATTTTTTCCCTCTTTTGTTTTTCTTAATAAAATGATATCCATTGGAACTTCTTAACAAGTTGCAGAATCCCAAAATATATCCTTTTGATAGGACCTTGGGATATATGTGCCCCTCTAGAGAGTCAGCCGTCACGTTTGCACATGCGGAATATACAGCAAATGTTACATGCACTTCTGCTGTAACAATCATGCTGTCAGAGTCTGTCCAGAGGACGTTGTAATATGATAAAACCACCAAACAAGATTCCAGGTCCCCTGTCTTCAGTATGTATCTTAATCTCTCCAAACCTTACTTTCTTTTCCTGTGATGTAGCCGCTAAGTCGCTTCAGTCGTGTCCAACTCTGTGCAACCCAATAGACGGCAGCCCACCAGGTTCCCCCGTCCCTGGGATTCTCCAGGCCAAGAACACGGGAGTGGGTTGCCATTGTAATGCAAAATCCGCTGTGATTCTTTTAAGTGAGTTTGAATACATGTTAGATACTCTAAAAATACATGACTTGCTTTGTTACTTCTATATTTGGTGCTAACACACATTTCTTGCACAAAATGAAGAAAATGAACATTTATTGAGTATCTTCTTTCAGCTAAGGTATTTTCAAATATTATCTCGTTTAAACCTTCAAGTACTTCTGTGAGTGAAATGATATTAACTTCCCTTATTGTCCAAGGAAACCATACTTAGTGAAATTAACTAAGATCAGATGACAAATAGGCCACTAGGCTGGATCCAAATGCAACTTCTTCTTTCCTCTAACACTGAAGAAAAATCTACTCTGAGGGGAAAATATTCTAGCAGTTAGTATGATGTGTTATCATCAAGATTAAAGAAAATTATATTTTATTTCCATAACAGTGTATATGAGTGCTTTCCATGCATTATAGATCCTAGCAATAATGTTCTCTTTCATGTGCCAGGAATTGTGCTACATACTTTACATATAATGTAACCCATCATCCAAATAAATTACTTGGTGGATGTGATCCTCATTCTGTTTACAAACTGAGGCTCAAAGGGTTGCCATGGGGCTTATAAGTGGTGTGTGGGTCTTCCCCTCAGCTCTGATCGCTGTCCTTTCTGGAACCACCTTTGTTATCTAAAGTAGTTGTTACAGTGTATTTTGAGCAATATAGTAAGACAAAGAGGCAGTTGATATGATTTCCATATCTCAGAGAAGGACATCAAAACTCAAGAAAATATTCTGAAGTACAGGGACTACTCTGGTGGTCCAGTGGTTAAGACTTCGCCTTCTAATGCAGGGGGTGGGGGGGTGAACCCTAGTCAGAGCTGAGATCCCACATGCGTAGCGGCCAAAAATCCAAAGCATAAAAACAATATTGTAACAAATTCAATAAAGGACTTTAAAAGTAGCCCACATCAAAAAATATGTTAAAAAATATCTTGAAGTAGGAAGGTGGGGACTAGAACAAGGGCATAGTCTTAGTTGGCACATAGTGAGGGCTAAAAGAGGCCTTACAGAAACCTGAACTATACAACAGGCTCGTGAAATATCCTTCCTTATTCTGTATTCCTATTATCTCACTGTAAAAGACCAGATCTGTTTTCCATATACCACAAACATGCTTCCATAAGGAATGTAGATTTTTGCATGTGCTATAGATGTTTCTGTGGGCTTCTCAGGTGGTGCTAGTGGCAAAGAATCCACCTGCTAATGCAGGAGATGCAAGAGACTCGGATTCAATCGCTGGGTTGGGAAGATCTCCTGGAGAAGGAAATGGTGACCCTCTCCAGTATTCTTGCCTGGAGAATCCCATAGACAGAGGAGCCTGGAGGGCTGCAGCTCATGGGGTCGCACAGAATTGAACGCACATGCACAACTGAACACACATGAACATACACACATATAGATGTTTCTATACTTTCTCAGTTCATTGACTTTTTTCTGTTTCAGTTCATTTGAAGCAAAATGACTACCTCAGATACCTTACACAAGGCTGCCTTTGATTTCAAAACCGACAAATCTTTTCCATATCTTATGTCAGCAGAGAAATACAAATTAAAACAATGATATACCACCACCCATCTATTAGAATGGCCAAAATCCAAATCACTCACCACACCAACTGCTGATAAGGATGTAGAGCAATGGGAAGTCTCATTCATGGTTGGTGGGAGTGCAAATTGGTCCAGCCACTTTGGAGGACATTTTGGCAGGTTCTCACAGAACTAAACATACTCTTACTCTACACTCCAGCAATGGCACTCTTTAGTATTTACCCAAAGCTGAAAATTTATGTTTACATAAAAACCTGGACACAGATGTTTATAGCAGCTTAATTCATAATTGCCAACACTTTGAAGCAATTGAGATGGCCTTCAGTGGGTGAACGGATAAAACAACTGTGGTCCATCCAGACTGTGGATTATGCAAGGCTAAAAAGAAATGAGCTATCAAGCCATGGAAAGACATGGTGGACAGTTAAATGCCTATCACTAAGTACAGGAAGCCAATCTGGAAAAGGCTATGTGCTGTGTGATTTCAACTATGTGACATTCTGGAAAAGCAAAAGCTATGGAGACAATAAAATGATCAGTGGTGCCAGAGGCTAGAGGGGAGGAAAGGATGAATAGGCAGAGCACAGATGATTTTTACAACAGTGTTAAACTACTCTGTTTGATACTATAATGGTGGATATATGCCATTTGTCCAAACCCATAGAATGTACCACATGAAGAGTGAACGCTAGTATGAACTATGGACTTCGGGTGATAAAATGTGTCACTGCAGGTTCATCCATTGTAACAAATGTACTGCTTCAGTGGGGGGTGTTGGTAATGGAAGAGGCTGTGCAAGTGTAGGGCAGGGGGTATATGGGAAATATTGTACCTTCTGCTCAGTGTTGCTGTGATGCTAAAAGCTGCTCTAGAAAATAAAGTCTATTATATACGGAACAAAATGCTATGTAAAAACAAGCAGTTCAATACATATTAATGGTTGTTGATGAGAATCATGATGGAAATTTGATAGTTTCATCAATGTAGTAATCATGTATTGAATGTCTGCAGTGTACATGTCATAGGACTCAGAGGTAGAAGAACAGAGCAGTTGCAATGATTCCAGTGCCCACAAAGACCTAGCAAAGCTCTCATTTTAAAATAAGGACTTTCAGAACGTATTGTTTCAAAGAAGTGCTTTACTCCTTCTATTCTTTTAAATGGAAAGACCAAAAACAACAACGGGTCTTCCCAGGTGATTCTAGTGGTAAAGAGCCCAACTTCCAATGCAGGAGACCTAAGAGACATGGGTTCATTCCCAGGGTGGGGAAGAGTCTCCTCTGGAGGAGCCTGAGGCAACCCACTCTGGTATTCTTCTCTGGGAAATCCCGTGGACAGAGTAGCCTGATGGGCTACAGTCCTTATGGTTGCAAAGAGTTGGACACAACTGAAGTGACTTAGCAAAAGAATAATAATAATAAAATAAATGTATTGTTGCTTCTGTTACTCCATATTTTTTGTTTCTCAACATGTAGAGTTGTTGCAAATTAAGTTCATTCTTAATTCAAACTCTCCTGAATAACACTCCTTTCCACAGGAAATTTTGACCAAAGAGATGATTGCAAATTTGGAAAAATAGAAGTGTTTGTGTTTCCTGGGTGTGTATGTGTGTGCATGCACAAACACAGGCACTACAAGTTATATATGACTGTTCTTACATCCTTGTAAACCAACAACCTCAACTGGGGTAACTGTACAATTTCTACCCAGCACAAAATTGAGATTTCACAACTGTAATTATCACTCTATCAAAGTAACTAACACAGGTTTTCAAAACTAGACTTTAATGGAATATTAGTAAATGGTCTATGAAGAAGAAAAACTGTTCTCTTTAGTTAAGTTTGGAAAATGCTGAGTTAGACAAAGTCAAACAAGTTTCTTTCATGTAGGATTTCTCAGAAGCCTTCTTGAACCACAAGGCATGATGAAATTCCAAAAAACTAGTTCAGCAGGCAGCATTTTATAAAATTACTTGAATATGTAGCTTTTCTCCCCCCATGAATCTTAAGTGTTCCCTGGAACATAATCTTGCAAATGCTGATTTGGAAAAGGGGACAGTAGAGGCCACTGATGAATGTCTTAGACAAGAGTGATTCAGAGTTAATAGCACTATAATCAGCAGGTCAATATTGCATACTTTATTTGTGTTTTGGACCACATTTAGAAGAGTTCTCTGTGTTTTCCAAATTTCTTGCTTTTGTTAATGTATGATTATCAGAAATCATATTGAAATTTACAATAGGATCTCTTTACATGTGTTGCATAGCCATCAAATTTTCCCAAATTACCACTGCATATTTTTTCACTCAAAAACTGAATTAAGAACAGATTCTGGATCTTTAACACTGCCCCATAAATCACTCCAACACCTAGTTCAGTGTTGCAGACACAAAAGGTATTCAAGTAAAAGCTATTTGATGATGATGACTTATGGTCCTTGAAGACTCTCATGTGAACTACCAGCTAAAAATACAAGACCGGGTCTGTCCATCCTGATACACTCACCACCTGAATCTAGGTTAATTTGAATCAAAGTAATTTCCCCAAAACATTATCAAAGAGCAGCTAGAATGTCCTTTTGAAAACATAAGATATGAGACTTGTGCTTTATGCAGAAGACAGAGCTTTTTTTAAAGTAACTGTTTGTATTTTATAATGTGAACCATTTGTTTACAGTTTGGAAAGTGAGTTATATTGGAAGGATTGTAGCTTCTAGGTAGTAGTAAATGTGAATGTTTTATATGGCCTTTTCTATTGTTTCAGAACCTAGCAATATACTTAAAATTTGTCTCACTCCCATGATTTACAATATGATTAGCACTATCTGTCAGATCGGAAAGTAAACATTGATTAGCTATAAAGCAAGATGAAATTCAAGTATGTATAGAGTTTAAAGTGTGGCAATACATTTTATTATCTTTTTAACAGATGTGTTAAGGATGGACTGTGGCCAGCTACTATGACGGGCACCACACATACTGAATATATACCTGATGGCTAATATTTCTCTTATCTGTGGCCATAGAGTAGTACGTTGGTTTTCACATGAAAATTGTTGTCACTGCTTTACAGTTGCAGCATAAAGGGTAAATATTTTATCTGAAAATATACATATTTTTGGCATGCCAAACAAAGTCAAGGGTATTCCCTGGTAGGACTCTGCACTTCCATAGCACAGGGCGCAGGTAGGAACCCTGATTGTGGAACTAAGATCCTCCAAGCCACGTGGCATAACCAAAACAACAAAAAAACGTAAAACAAAGATAGAGTTGATGCAGAAATACAGCTTGGACTTCTCCAATGCAGTGACGCTGTCCTTGGCTTCTCTAACCACTTTGTGTCCATGATGCGCAGACTTCCTCTCCAATTCTGACTCCAGCTTTCTGACTCGTGTGTGCAACTATCTACTGGCTGTTTCTATTCGGGTATCTTCATACCCACCTAAAACTTACCATATTTCAACCAAACTCTCAGGAATTGGTCTTCTCAAATCTAATCCTCCTCCAGAATTAACTTCCAGAGAATAGCATTGTCATCACCCAGGGGTGCAAAAGAGAGACATTTCTTTCAAAGGTTTCCTCCCTCACTTCACACGACTCAGTCTGGGAACAAGTCCTCTTATAATTAAACGTTAAATCTTCTTTTCACCATGCTCCAGTGTCTCTGCCATTGTCGAAGGTATCCCTTTCCCTTGCCTAAATGGCAACATAACTTTCAGGATGTTCTATGTTCTTCTGCTCATGCTTTCCCAATTATCAACTTTCATTCTGTAGTTGGAATGCTTCTTTAAATATTCAAATAGGGCTATGTTTCTCCCCTGTTTAAAATCACTGAAGGCCTTTTCATTTTTCTTTGGATAAAGAAGACCCTTAAATGATCAATGAGGCCTTTCCTTATCTGGCTTCCCTGCCTAACCCTGGAGCCTCATTTCACCATCCTAACTTTCCCCTTTTCTGATTTCCAGATTCATTATTCTTACTTCAGTTCCTTGAATAAGCTGTACTTCTTCTCACATGAACAATTTCAAGTACTCTTTCTTCTGTGTCCCTCCTTCTCCCAATCCCCTTTCCTTGGACCATGCTATCTCATCACCTAGGTCAGTTTCCCCTTCCATATGTTCTTAAAGCATTATATCTCTTTGAGAGAATTTATCTCAGTCATATAAGTATATTCTTTTAGGCATTACTTTGTGCACTTGATAGATATTTATTGAACATCTGCTCAGATGCAGATGACACCTCACATATGGCAGAAAGTGAAGGAGAACTAAAGAGCCTCTTGACGAAAGTGAAAGAGGAGAGTCAAAAAGTTGGCTTCAAACTCAACTTCAGAAAACTAAGATCATGGCATCCAGTCCCATCACTTCATGGCAAATAGATGGGGAAACAGTGGCTGACTTTATTTTGTGGGGGCTCCAAAATCACTGCAGATGGTGATTGCAGCCGTGAAATTAAAAGACACTTGCTCCTTGGAAGAAAAGTTATGACCAACCTAGACAACATATTAAAAAACAGATACCAAGAAAGGTCCATAAAGTCAAGGCTGTAATTTTTCCAGTAGTCATGTATGGATGTGAGAGTTGGACTATAAAGAAATCTGATGCTGAAGAATTGATGCTTTTGAACTGTGGTATTAGAGAAGACTGTTGAGAGTCCCTTGGATTGCAAGGAGATCCAACCAGTTCATCCTAAAGGA
The DNA here is from genome assembly GCA_006410935.1 of Redunca redunca. Lineage (NCBI taxonomy): Eukaryota > Metazoa > Chordata > Mammalia > Artiodactyla > Bovidae > Redunca > Redunca redunca. The sequence continues at coordinate 964,602 of SJYQ01000643.1, forward strand.
AATCACTCCTGAATATCCTTTAGAAGGACTGATGCTGAAGCTGAAACACCAATACTTTGGCCACCTGATGAGAAGAACTGACTCACTGGAAAAACCCTGATGCTGGGAAAGACTGAAGGCAGGAGAAGAAGGAGATGACAGAGGATGAGATGGTTGGATGGCATCACTGATTCAATGGATATGAGTTTAAGTAAACTCCGGGAGTTGGTGATGGACAGGGAGGCCTGGAGTGCTGCAGTCCATGGGGTCAAAAGAGTCGGACATGACTGAACGACTGAACTGAGTGACTGAGCTGAACTGAAGATGATAGTGAACATGGGTGGGCCAAAGAGACAAAGTCTATGCCGTTACAGTTCTATGCCCTTATCATCTAATGTCAGGGTCCTCTGACTGTGGAATTCTCCAGGCAAGAGTACTAGAGCGGGTAACCATTCCCTTCTCCAGGAGATCTTCCTGACCCAGGAATTGAACCTGGGTCTCCTGCATTGCAGGCAGATTCTTTACTGTCTGAACCACCAGGGAAGCCCCTATAATCTAAGAGGAAAAAGAGAAAATAGACAAGTATTCCACAAACATGTATGAAAAAATTGAACTGTAATAACTGTATTGAAGAAAATAGAGTTCAGTGAAAGGGAAGAAGGGATTTGTGGGAAGGTCTGCTTTAAGCAACCAGGCAAGACTTTTCAAAGAAAGTAGCTTTAATGCTGAGATGGAAATGCCAACAACAAGGGAGGGAGATGCATTTTCAAGGGGAAAAGCCTTTGTGGCAGAGGGAAGAGTATTCCTCAAGTCAGAAAAAAATGTGCTGTACATCAAGACCCTAAAGGAGGCCTCTTTGTGTCTGGCCCCCTGTGGTCCATGGCTCCAAGAGGGAGAGAGCTTGTCTGCTTTGCTGTCTACTGAAATTCTTAGTGCGAGACTCAAGGATAGGCACCTAGTTACTGACAGTAAATAGAAACACACATAGAACTCACTTTGCAAAATGACTTGGTCCTAAAATAAAACACATGATTCAAGTTTTAAAGAAAAGTAAGGTATCATTTAATAGTCATTTTATAATGTGTTAAAATTTTACTCACCAAAATTCTTTGTTAAACTATTATATACATACTTAAAGAATCTATCTGCTTAATTTTTTTTCTAATACCTATGTCTCTATCTATAGCATCTCTGTTATGATGTTTGAATGGAAAGCTCCCCAGCAAGATTTTAAATAAAACAAAAAAGAAAAAGCCCAATTTTGGAATAATATTATCTACCAATAACAGCTGTAGATAAAAGCAATCCAATGATAATACAAATAGTCTCCTTTGTATGTGAATACTTCTCAGTAGTAAATTATAAATCTTTCTCTTAACACAATCAGTTTGAAACAAAATTTATGTTTACTCTTATATAAAGTTCCTTAAAACAAGCAAGTTTTCAAAATAAGATGAATTCAAAAGAGCATAATGTATGTTTTACAGCATTTGAAATATTTTCATGATTTGATTCACTGTGCTGGATGGAGATTCAATTAAACTGATAGTTTTCCAAGCTATTTTTATCTAGGCTAAATCATTCTGAAAACAACTCACCTTCCTCCTGAAGAAATAGGAATAAGATACTGATTTAATTCACTTTAATACTGGTGTAACTTCATTGAGTGTGACAAATTAAAACATTTGATCAAGTATATTATTAGGACTGAATTATACCAAACAGTGTATATGTTATAGTAATATAAATAATACATAAGACTAAGTCTCTATGTTGAAAATAAAGTGGGAGGTTGTCTAGATAATTTAAACATTCACTTCTGCATTATTTATGGAATTGGTTCAAGGTAGGGTTCAGGTGGGAAGAGACTTGATACACAAATCATTGTCTGAATCTCCCAGCTGGCTTGACTCAGAAGACAGAGTTTTACCTGGCAAATTGCTCATGTATATCATGATTGTGTCTAATCAATCTCCTTTCCTTTCCAAAATTGTATCTCATTGTGGTAAACACCTATCTTTATAAAAAAAATTTCCAGGGGGAGCTCTCTACTGCCCCACCCTACAGCTTACTGCCACACTCTATCATAGATTTAAACATGTTTTATATCTGTGAAATTAAACCTGTGTTCTCCTAAAATCTTATTTCTGAGCTAATATCCTCCAGAATTATATCTGAACTCTAAGATCTGTAAACTAACTACTTTGCCATACACACGCATTCACACTCTTTCTTTACATACTTTATGTAGGCTATAAATAATACATATTTTCAATACAATAACCCCTATGGTATTTTCTGCTATGTTTTTATAAAAATCATCCCAAAGAAATATCAAATATTTAACTCCTTTCTAAAAATGATACATTTAATTGCTATAGATGTGTCACAAACAGTTTTTAAACTGAAATTTTATTGGTTTCTGTAAATATATAAGGAAAAAGCAGTCAGACTATAGTGAATAGACAGAGGTAATTTGATTAAGGATGTGCTTGCCAAACCAACATGGTAGACGCTAGCTGGTCACAGCCCTTAGCTACCAGAAACCTGTGATATTTGATGGTTTGCTCATGACAGCATTTTCCAAAATAAAACACATGATGTGGTCTCAAGTATTCAAAAGCTTGTGGTGATTTTTCTTGGAAAGAGCATTAAAAGCAATTCATTTGGCACATAAATTATTAATTACTATTCAGGTTTGTGAATTTGACCTAAAGCTATCTGTTGACAACTCATAAGGTTATTTTGATGAGACTATTTTTTATAAAGAACAATGACAGAGCTTTTGAACTGATGATGACAATACTGTAGAATCAAGTGTTATTGCACCTAAAACCCTATACAATTGTTGTATATTGTTTGCATGTGTTTTTAGTCTGTCACATTGCTTTTCTGTCTTGTGTTTATCTTTGAGAGCTTCAATCTGTTCTACTTTAGAATTCAAATAACTGGTCGCAGAGTCATAAAAATAGAGTCACTCCTGATTTGAAAAATATCATGTTATTCTAGCTTTTTCTTACTACAAAGTGCTGTATTGTCATGAGGAACCAAGGTGCTCTGTAAACTCTAAAATGCTAGAGAGATATAAGTTACTGCTATTACTCAAGTCAGTCTAAATTTTTAAGTATCACAGATGCATCCTTAATCCCAACATTCAAAATTTTTCATTGACTTTATATTTTCCAAAAGGGGATTTCTACATTAATTATTCAAACAGTTATGTCAGTTGTCCATGCAGAGAAATAATGAATCAAATATAAAAAGTCTAAGGAAATTGTGGCATCTTAAAAGCTAAAATGGGAACTAGAAGATAATCTGGCTATTATTTTTTGGTTATTTTTTACTTGTTTATCATGGGACATTGTATGGAGGAGGTATACTGAATGTTATTGTGTGTGTGTGTCTATGTGTGTGTGCACTTGTGTGTATTAGTCATTCAATTGTGTTCAACTCTTTGTGACCACATAGACTGTAGCATGCCAGGCTTCTCTGCCCATGGAACTCTCCAGGTAAGAATACCGGAGTGGGTAGCCACTCCCTACTCCAGTGGATCTTATTATAAGTATATTAATACATTGTTTTTGCTTATAGGAGAACTAGCATAGACCATGCCCAAGTAAGCATATTCCTGGGAATGGAAATAGTCCATGTGCAAAATTTGCAAGCCAGACAGAACAGAGTTGGGAAGAGAGATAAAAGCATGTGACAAATACTTTGCAAGTCAAATCCCATAATTTGCCAAGATTGAGAAGTGCCCCAATTGGAAATAAATGAACAGGTTATTGCATTTAAGTTAAAAAAAATGAAAATCACTAACATTTAACTGGACCTTGATATTTTCTTCTCTCTGAAAGAAACCACTTCAGTGGTCAGAGTTAGGTGCAAGGACCAGCAGAGACTTTTCCCCCTTTTCCTAAAGGCATTTATCACTAAAATTGCTCAATTCTGAAAAGCCTTAGGGTTCCAGTTGGCCATTATTGTATGAGTACTGTTTTCACTACCCACAACTAGAAGGTATTTTTCTTTATTACCTAGATGCAATATCCTTTCTGTATAAGTAGCTTTACAATACAGTTAGCCAATGCTTACCCTCTCTAGTCTAGAATTTTTCTTCACTTTCCCCAAAAATATTACTTCAACTTTAGAATGATAATGATTCAAGGAATTACTAACTCATAACTATACATCAAGTAAATACTTTCCATTTCAGTGAGAAAGAAACACAAATGCATAGGTTTGTTTTAGGCAGACATAGCTATTTTTCCAGTAGAGATAAACCACAATGGAAAGCAGGTAAATTTTCTAAATATTTGTAAATGTCTTAAAGAATTCATTTAAGATATGGCAATCATGTGATGAGACACTATCCTATATTAATCCATGACTCCAAAATTATTTGCATAAGTGAGATATGACTCAAATGGAGACTCTAATGCATTGCATTCTCTCAGATAATCTTATCCGAAGTGAAACCTTGATGCTGTTTACACATATTGTTCATAAAGGATCAGCCATCATTTTAGCCGAATTTAAGAACAATATATTGTAATAATATTGCAGGGTCTTGAAACTGAGTAAATGTGAATGATGAACCATGTAAATATGACAAGTACTGAAAGTCCTAACATGGAACATAATAGAATTTAAACCTGAAGTGACAATTAACAAAAAGAGAATTCAATAAATAGCCCAACAAAAAGTCCTTGTGTGTATCCGGTCACAGTCACAGAGGCTGTTTATATCATCGAGCTAGAAACCTCATTAAACCAGCCAGAGCCTTTACTTTGAATTTCCCTTTTTGTGGAGCTTTTCTGTTCAGTGACAGCAGGGTTTTTTTCCAAGACATTTTCCCTTTGTTTTTCCCTTTAAGTTTGCATCTGTGGGCGGCTTACCAGTCAATTCAGTGAAAAATGAGAAAAAGCAGTTGTTTCATCAGACTGACTGGTTGATTGTTAAAACAGTTGATCCCATGACCTCTTTACATGCAGACACTGACGTTGCACGTGAACCTTGGACATGACCTCTGTTATTTAAAATCAAGCAATTGAACTTGCTTTGGGGTCTGACCCAACACAACGTGGCCAAGGTGAGAGGAAAATAAATAAATAAATAAACATGTGTGAATACACTCCTACCTAAGGTTGACTTGAGCCACGTATAATACAAGTTGACATTTAAATGACCTTGGTAGATGAAAGAGTGGTGAGAAATAAATAGAATGAAATTAATAAGAAAAAAACTACACAGCACTTGCTTGGAGTGTGGGGAAGAGGCAGAATGAGCACAGAGTCTGAGAAACGTGATGAAACCCTGAGCTAAGCTGGGTCAACAGCAAGGACTCGCTGAACTGGGGCCAAGGTGGTCAGGGGCCTGCAGTGCTCTGCTTCTGGCAGCTCCCAACTGGGAGGGCAGAGGAGGGTCCTGGGATCTCAAGGGTGACTTACAGAGATTCTCAGACTAGAACTTGGACGGAAAGCTTGGCTAACAAGGTTTCTTATTAGACGTGGAGAATGGACTTGTGCAGCTTCCCAAGTGGTGCCAGTGGTACAGAACCCACTTACCAATTCAGGAGACGTAAGAGATGTGGGTTCCATCCCTGAGTCAGGAAGATCCCCTGGAGGAGGGCACAGCCACCCACTCCAGTATTCTTGCCTGGAGAATCCCATGGACAGAGGAGCATGGCAGGCTACAGTCCATGAGGTTGCAAAGAGTCAGACATGACTGAAACAGCTGATCATTTAATGGATTTGTGGACATAGCAGGGGAAAGAGAGGTTGGGATAAATTGAGAGAGAAGCACTGACATATATACACTAGCATGTGTAAGGCAGATGGCTAGTGGGAAGCGTCTGTATAGCACAGGGAGCTTACCTCAGTGATGAGTGATGACCTAAAGGGGTAGGATGGAGGTGGTGGTTAGCGGAAGGAGGTTTAGGAGGAAGGGTACGTATGTATATGTATAACTGATTCATGTTGTTATATAGCAGAAACTAACACAACATTGTAAAGCAATTATACCCCAATTAAAAATAAATTTCGCAAGATTGCCTCTTAGAGAACAGAATAGGTCTCTTATATTTTAAGGCTTTATATATTGTTATGTCTTTGCCATTGTTATTTTACTCGACCTCATGCTACTCTTTAGGTAGACTAGTAGATATAGTTATTTATTCCCTTTTTGTACAGGACTTCCCTAGTGGCTCAGTTGGTGAAGAGTCTGCCTGTAGTGCAGGAGATGTGGGTTCAATCCCTGGGTTGGGAAAATCCCCTGGAGAAGAAAATGGCCACTCCGGGCGTTTTACCTGGAGAATCCCATGGACAGAGGAGCCTGGTAGGCTACAATCCATGAGGTTGCAAAGAGTCACACATGACTGAGCAGCTCTCACTTTCTTTCATCTCTTTTTGCAGTTGGATCGAGTGTGGTTGATAAGGCTTAGGTGGCCCTCCCAAGGCCACAGGGTCAGATGGGGCTGCACAGAGCCTGTCCAATCCGGGCTGAGATCCTTTCCCCCCTGTATCCAGGATTCCTCTCCACTTCTCGTGCGGCCCCTGGTGGCACTCTCCCGAGTGTCAGCTTCTCAGCCAGGAAAACAAGGTTGTCTTAGGTGGGACTCCCTGGAAGCTAGAGCTGGCATAGGACAATGGTGTGTGGAGAGTACAATTCAGAAAAAACCTGCAAACAGGTTCCCATCCATTATCAAGGTCTTGGCAAATGCAATCAACTTTTAAAAAATTTACCAAATATCTACTAGGTTGGGTGAGATGGGACAGAGATGGGTGAGAAAAAGATACACAGTCCAGAAAGAGCTCTCTGTCTACAGTAGGATGTAGATATGGAACAAACAAATTATAATATTAGGATAACAATAAAAGTAAGAGAATTGGAGAGTAGCACAAAGAAGGAAGTAATGATTAAATCTATACAGAGAAAGAGAGGGTCTGGAAGTTTCCATAGAAGAGCTTATTTCTCGGCCTGATGTGGAATGACAAATTGAAACTTTTCTAGTGGCAGAGGCAAAGCTGGTGAAAGAAGGGTGAACATGCCAGATAAAGAAGTAGCAGCTCAGAGATAGAAAGGGCAGTATGTAGTTTGTTAGAGGCAATATAGGGAATTCGGATTTATTTAGCATAAATTCAGAGTTGGATGTGACAGGAAATAAGGTTAGAGAATTAATAACCAGAATAATCCCTAATATATATTAAGCACTGACTGTGTGTACATATTTATATGGCTGGCACAGGGATGTGCCTTACCAATGTTACCATGCTGCTGCTGCTGCTAAGTCGCGTCAGTCGTGTCCGACTCTGTGCGACCCCATGGACTGTAGCCTATGAGGCTCTTCCGTCCATGGGATTCTCCAGGCAAGAGTACTGGAGTGGGTTGCCATTGCCTTCTCCGAATATTCCCATAAAACCTATGAAATAACTCATTCCCATTTTACAGATAAGAAAACTGAAAGTCAGGTGTGATTTGTCAGGATCAGAGCCATTGATGGAGCAGAGTTCTAAATCAAGCACTTCTAACCTCCATTCCAAAGGACCCCTTGATTATAATGAGTCTCAGCTGTCTTGCTTAAGCTCTTCCATTTCACTCTAAGCCAGTGGCTCTGTGGCTCTCAAACCTCAGCCTCCATCAGAATCACCTGGAAGGCTTTCTAAAATGCAGATTGCTGCATCCACTCCCGAATTTTCTTATTCTTCTGTAGGTCTGGGTTTGGCCCAAGAATTTAAGTTTATACCAGTGCCCAGGTGATGCTCATACTGCCAATCTTCAAGCCTCTCTCGGAAAGCCTTTGCCCTAGAAAACAGGCAACAGCTGAAACCGCTGAACCAAAGATGAGCTGAGGTTAGTCCAGATATTCAGAGAGGCGTCTGAGGCAGTGGTCAGGGAAGGTGATGCAGGTAGGACCCCAAGCCGTGGCAGCAACATGGAGCCAGAGTGTGTGTGGGGACAGACTCCATGCTGGCTCTGACTGGTAGTGTGACGTGGGGGTCCTGACTGAGGTGAGTGTTCCGCCATCTTTGTAGTCTGAGCGCACACACCCGGACTGGTTCTTCTCTCCTGTTTAAGTTGAAGCTGCAGTTGACATGAATGCTGCCTTCAAGAGGTTTTTGTGAAAACCAAAGAGGTTAAACCCATTATAAGATGAGCATGTATATACCTAGCAGAGTGAAACATTTAGTGAATGTTATTATAGCAAAAGGAGAAGGAAGCTGAGAGAACTCCAGGCAGTTTCTGACTTCAGAGTCTAGACTGCTTTGCTTGGTGTTCCTGGAAGAATCTGCCTAGAGTTATACTTCTAGGTTTTTGTTTGTGTCTGTCCAATATTCCATTCACCTCACCTCTCACCCCAATTCCTATGCAAGAGTGTTCGTCAGAGGGGAGGAAGGGGTGGTAGGGGTTGAAGACAGGCCAGGAGCCAGAGCCCAAGCTCTTTCCCAAATGTTGTATAGAGCAAGGAGTTCAGTGTAAAAGCCCATTTTTCTTTTTCTTTTTTGTCTTTTAAAAAAACTGTCTTGTNTCTTTTTTGTCTTTTAAAAAACTGTCTTGTGTTTATTCATATTGTATTCAGAAGTACAAACAAAACACAACTTCTTTATTTTTTTTTAGTTATTTATTTTTATTTGTTATTTTGTTTTACTTTACTGTATTGGTTTTGCCAAACTGAGCTAGAGAAACCTCTTCTTTCTTGCTGTCTACCTTCTCTGCCACCCCTCATCCTTACAAATGTCCTGTGACTAAAAGTCCTATGTCTAAAAGTCTTGTGACTTTTAATCTGTTTTCACGTCTGATTCATTTCCACGAATATATTTCTGTGACAATGTAAGGAACCTGTTTTTAAAGGAAATGAATGTGACCGTGTCAGCAGCACACATCAGATTCCTTAGGCAATCCCTAAGGCGCTAACATACAGAGTGAGCATAAGAGCTGGACTGTGTTGTAATCCAGTGTGGAGACAGTGATGTGGAGACAGTACTCTGTTAAGATATGATTTCAGAGATGTCTTAAGGTTAAGACCGAGAAAAAGTGCTGTGTGTAATACCCGTTCCTTTTTTGGAAATTAAGGATATAAATAAATGTGTATTTTTCTACTTGGAGTCATCAAAAAGATCCCAGGAGACAATTAAGTGTATGGATTGTGATGAAAAGTATTTCTTCCGGTTTTCTATGTTTGGTAGAATTCACTGTTCCTCTAGGATAGCTTGGTCAGCTAGGTCTGCCATTGTTTTTGTTCCATCACTAGGTCGTGTCTGACTCCTTGTGACCCCATGGACTGTAGCCCACCAGGCTCCTCTGTCCATGGAATGCTCCAGGCAGGAATACTGGAGTGGGTTGCCATTCCCTTCTCCAGGGGATTTTCCTGACCCAGGGTTTGAACACAGATCTCCCACATCTCGTGCTTTAGCAGGAGGATTCTTTACCACTGAGCCACCAGAAAAGGCTTTCCAACATTACACAACTATATCTCATTAATTTTATATTTCTAGAGGCAAAATCTTAAGTGACACTTAAGATTTCAGATATTCACTACTAGATGTCCACAAGACACAATATACCTTCCCATTTAGTGAGATGCCATTGAATGTTAAGTCAGTATTACTATAAATTACAAACTATTGATATTATTTCAGTAACCTCATTGCATTTTTTAGTGTTTGAATAAATCCATTTCCAATTATTCCAGACAAATCATCATTTAAAAATTTTTTTTTCTCAGGCACATTTTAGAAGAGATAGCTTCCATCAGGAGGTGAGGAGTTTTCACATTCACAGTTATGTCAAGCCTCACGTGAGAAGTTTATCTCCCCAAATACAAGACTAATCCAGACGAAATTATATTTAAAGACCAAACAGTTTTGAATAAGGTCAAAGGGTGAACTCCCACCCTGCCCCCACCCAGCTCAGGAATGGGTTTCTGACATTGTAAATGTGATCCCATGACTTCTCTTGCCAAGAAGGCAGCATGCAATTAAGAACTCGAGTTGTTTCCTAAAATGTATAGACGCTTTTCAGAGATGGTTGATGTCACTCAGCAGAGTCCAGCACACATTTTCTCATCCACACGTGGCTGTTACTAGGAAACAAATTTCACTGTAACTTTGAAAATACCGTTCTTAGGGTGTTAGCATTACTTGTCTATATTGTTCTGGCATTTTAGTAATAGAAGGTGTTTTTGTATGGGTAACAAAATGCAGGCTGACAAATGAAAATCAACCCGGTTGAATCACTATGCATATTTCTCTGAGTCACCATGCCCTTTGCTGAGTTGCGGCAAACTAGTTTTACTCATCTCTGTAGGCGAAGCACAATAAACAGCTACTGTACCGGCTCCAGATTAGAGTCAGCAGCTGCAGATAGTAAATGATTCAGAGACAGACTCGCATGTCCCACCCTCCTGACAGCATAAATAACAGGGAACAAGATTTTTCCATTAAATCTTATAGGATCCTTCTCAACTTCTTAGCCGAAACTTTTTCTTGAGATAATTCCTCATTTCAGAAAGATACTTTTAGAAATCTTTTTAGTTTCTGTTTAAGCAGTATGACTTACCTGTTTTTGAATCAGATATCTTCTTCTGGTCCCTCCATGAGAAAAACTAAAATTGCTTTTACTCGGAAAGAAGTTTTTAATTTCAGGCTGTCTGTTTTTCACATAAAGAAAAAAATTCTCCCGTGGCCTTCCTCTTCAGTAAATATGTACCGAGCACAGCTATATAAAAAGCTCTCTACTAGATCTGTGGAAATTCACAGATGAGACATGGCTCCTTGTCTTAAAAATGTACAATTTGGGGACTTCCCTAGTGGTCCAGTAGTTAAGAATCTGCCTTGCAATGCAGGGGACATGGGTTCCCTGGGGAACCAGGGAACTAAGAACCCACCTGTTGCAGAGCAACTAAGTCAGAGTGCCACAACTAGACAATCCATGGGACACCAGAAGGACCCCTCGTGCTACAACTAAGACCCAACACAGTCCAAGAAACATTTTTTTAATGTACAATTTCACAGGGGATTTGATGTTTACATGTAGAGAGAACAAAAGATGATTTGCAAAATCGATGCATCTACATTTAAATAATTGTGTTCATTTAATTCATGTGTTATTTTTATAGCAATCATTTAAGACTTTTCATTTGAAAAATGGCTATCATTGTTTTAAATTTTTAAGAAAAGATAGACTTCAGATGTTGGTTTCTATTTTCTTTGATCAAGTATAGACTACTATATACTTTTCTGAAAATGCTTTTGCATTTTGAACAGCTAGAGATTTCTTTTTCCTTCCTCTCTCTTAAACTTTTTCTTTTTACAGTGTTCATTATTAAATGAATAATTGTTTTCTATTAAAAAGTGAACCTCTGCTTTACTATCTACCCACTTATATGCTGCCACTCTGGATCGTCTTATTAAAAGAGAGAAGCATAGAGTTTCAATGTGAAATGAGTTTTAGAAATATGCCCTGCCACACCAAATTAGTGATTTTATAGACCTGCAAAATAAAATTTTATTAAACCATTTAATAGCCATATAATGGAAGAAGAATACCAATTTAAATAAGGCTGACCATTACATGTTAGTGGAAAGACATTAGGCCAGCTGTTACTGAAAATAACTATTATTTAGTGGTTTTGTCCCTTTTTTGCTTTTTTTTGCATTGTAATGAAACTATTTAATCCCACACTCTAATGACTAATCCATGGGGTATACAGTGATTTCCATTTCAGCAAAATTAGCTTTGTCGTGAACATAGCACAAACTTTTTTAGCAACTAAAAGTAGTTGTTTTCCTTTGTTCTCCCCTTCACAGCTGCATATTCTTACCAAAAACTGGCTTATCTATCATCTCCAAAAACATTTTTCAATAAACAATTGCAGATTGCCTCCGAAGGCTCATTTTCATCTGTTCGTCCATGCCATGAGAAAGTCACTAATTTCTGGACACTGGTGCTATGTTTGGCCACTTGTTCTCGGAGACCATATCAACTGGGCAAAGTCTGGGGTACATGTCTTGCTCTGAGCAGTGCTGGTACAACCCACCCTGAGTGATTTTCTGTCAGAAAGTTCCACAAAGCCATCACCTTTGTAGGACAGAGGTAGGGCTTTCTTCTACTCTAATTCCTGAGTTAGCACTGACATCCAGTCAACTGAGGCTCTTCCACAGAAAGTTCTTCCAGTTAAGCTCCTCCAAGATGCCCCTAGGGCTTCCCACGTGGCTCAGAGTTAAAGGGATTTGGTCTCTGGGTGGGGAAGATCCCCTGGAGGAGGAAATGCCACCCACTCCAGTATTCTTGCCTGGAGAATTCCCTGGACAGAGGAGCCTGGCGGGCTTCGGTCCTTGGGGTCACAGAGTCAGACATGACTGAGTGACTAACAAGACGTCCCTGGGGCTTCCCAGGTGGCTCAGTGGTAAAAAAAAAAAAATCTTTCTGCCAATGCAGGAGATGAGGGTTCGATCCCTTAGTCGCAAAGATCCTTGGAGTAGGAAATGGCAACCCACTCCAGTATTTCTGCCTACAAAATCCCATGGACAGAGGAGCCTGCTCTCCCATGGGGTTGCAGAGTGTGTGAGTTACCACTGAGCACAGAACAGCATAGCACAAAACCCACCTAAGTGCAGGCCCGGCGTATTCCATTTAAATAACCACTTTTATAACATTGTGAATAATAAAGTCTTTCAATCTGTGACAGCAACATTGAACATATTCTATAAATAATTAATAAAACTAGCAAGCAGCCACTGAATGCTTATTCTGTGCTGTTGTAAACGGGGCTGTGGTAAGTGATTTACATAGATTAACACCCACTCAGAAAACCCAGCAGTACTATTGTCCTCTATGCCTACTCTGTTCTTCAGAAACTGAATGCACCCCCTAAATTCTTGGCAAATAAACTCACTAGCATGGAGTGGCTATGGTAATCACCTTCATGAGAATCTTGCAGAATTGTCATCCTCTTATAGCCAGAGTAAACGTGCTCATTAACCCAAAGTCAAACATAACTGTAAACCTGCTCACAAAGTTTCTTCACTAACTCACTCTAAACCTTTCCTAAAATTTCCATCTCAGTTCTACTTATTTCACAAAGGAAATATGTGTGTTTTTTTCTACATAGATTATAATTACCTGGGAGAGAATGAAAAATCAATACTTAGGGTACAAGTTGTGTCTTCAGATGCAACAAAACTAAGTTGTTCTCTAGATAGAAACAATCCATGCGCTATAGGCTGTTGTTAAAAAAATTTTTTGTTGATCTTATTCAGATTTGGCCCTTAGGGTTTTGTCAGTAGGTGTCATTGTGTCTCATGTCCCCTACTGTGAAAATCAACTTTCATTTGAATGTGCATCTTGACCCATAAATGCTACTGTGGCCCACTGAGCATCTGACTTCAATGTTTCCTGTTGTAAAATGGACCATAGGAAACATTTTTTTCTTTTCTTAAAAAGGGGGCCTGTGATAGAGCAGGTGTAGATGTCTGTGAATAAGTATAGCACAGACAGAAGAAAACACAGTGGGTTAAAGTGTGTGTCTTCAACTAGTGAGCAAGATGATAGAAGACAACAGAGTTGCTGAAACATACCAGATTATCATTTCCATTTCTAATTCACTTCTCCCTTTCACGGGACTGCCTTCACTCCAGCTACCCATAGTCTCTAGCTTAATACTTTGCCTCAAAATGAAGACATACCACATTATCTCTTCCCCATTCACTTTGCTGCCTTCTCTTCCCATCTGCTTGGCACACACAAACTTTATCTTTAAATCCACATGCATAATAATAGCCCAGTGCCTAGAACAGGAGGTCTGGTTGAAGCAGGAATGAATGAATAAGTGCACACATGAACTATTCAGGCATTGTGCTGCCCACGTGTATTATTCAACTGCTTGGGTGGCCAGTGCCTATGTTTAGAATTCCACTTTCCAATAATTCTTCATAGAGAATCTCAGGACGATATGCTGCTATTTTAGAGCAAATGTCATCTGAAAATTAGAGCACGTAGCTCTTTTTTCAAAAATCTAATCTCTGACAGTCCTTGATTTTTCCTAATTAAATTTGATTAATTTTTACTGATGGTTGCACAGATTGACTGAAAAATGGAAGAAGTTTGAGTCCCAACTAGAATTTTATCCAACTTGGAGAAATCAGTCACACGTGGGAAAATTATTTCCCTGACTAGGTCTTCAGGTTAAAGGCACAAGAAGAGAAAGGAAAAAGAATTAATATTTACTGAGTCCATTTGCTGTTGTTGAGTCACGTGTGTGACTCTCTGCGACCCCATGGACTATGGAGTCTGCCAGGCTCCTCCATCCACAGAATACTGCAGTGGGTTGCCATTTCCTTCTCCAAGGGATCTTCCCAACCCAGGGATCAGATTTGCGTTTCTGTGTCCCCTACATTGGCAGGCAGATTCTTTACTACTGATCCACCAGAGGAACCCATTGAGCCCATGCTCAGTGCCTCTCCAGGGTTCCCTATGGCCAGCGTTCTCTTGAAAACATTTATGATGAAGTAGGACCAGGAGTTGTGGGTAGACACCGGTCAAATTCAGATTACTCAATGGTGGACAGTCCAGATTTTGGCAAAAGTAAGGCATGGTCTTCCTCCACTGTATTTAAGAATTGAGCTCCTTGAGGTCATCCCTCTTCCAGCCTTTCACTAGAGAGAGGGCAAAAGAAGAGAAGGTGAGTAATCAAGTCGCACAGTAATCTTTAACCAGCTCTTAGGGTAAAGGTTTAGTAGACTAAACAAACAGGAAAAAAAAAGAGTTGGCAAAAGTGTGATTTTCTTGAGGTAGGTGAGGTATAATTTCCACTGTAGCATGAGGGCAGGTTGACTGCCTACTTAGTAAATGTAAGATTAGGTATATATGTGTGAAGGGTTGAGGTAAAATTTGTCACAAACGAGGGGAGGAAGCATGTATGTGGAAGGTGGGTGGGGTGGGGGCAGTTTCACAAAGACTGCTGTCTACATATTGGATGTGTCCATATGAAATAGGATGTGATTCCTCAGCATCCAATATGGTGCCAGAGTCGAGCTGATGGAGCTCATCAAGGCAGTTTTAAAAATCTGTTCAAAGTGTTAGACAGAATAGGAAGCAGGAGTCCAAGATGGCGGTGGCTAAAAGACAAGGAAGGGAAAAGCCCGAGAAAATAGAACAAAGGAAGGTCAAAGAAAGGCCCGAGGACCGGAGTAAGGACCTCAAGTAGAACAAACAGCACTCCTGGCTAGCCCAGTTTACACAGGGCAGGCCGAGAGGGGAGGAAAAAACACATAAGAAGAGGAGCCAGAGGGCCGGGGCTCTCCTCTCTTCGCCTCTTTGGGTCGGCATGCCCCCACACCTCAAGATGTATTTTCCTGCTATTTTCTAAATAAAATTGAGCTGTAACACGGAGCTGTACCACTGATCTGTCTAGGAGCTATAACACAGTCTGTTTGAGACTTGAGAGTTATAACATGGTCTGTCCAAGACCCAAGAGCTATAACACGGTCTAAGAGCTATGACACACTGAGGGCTCTAACGTCCATCACTTCAAATTTTGTTGAGACGAGGCAGAACCGAAGAGAATATACTTGCCTGACAAAAGGACTAGTATATTATTCACAGAGAGAGTGGGTCTGGTAACAATTAAAAACAAGCAAAAAGTTCGTGTGTGTATACATACACACATGCATGGAAAGTAGATATGAAGATGTTCTATGGTCTTAAATCACTCAAACCAGGGCCCACCTACTTCCTGAAAAAGCTCTGTGAGTGTGTGGTATCAGTGCCAATAACCACTGACCCCATGAACTACACAGTTCATGGAATTCTCCAGGCCAAAATACTGGAGTAGATAACTGTTCCCTTCTCCAGGGGATCTTCCCAACCCAGCTCTCCCACATTGTAGGTGGATTCTTTATCAGCTGAGCCATCAGTGCCAATAACCACTGACCCCATGAACTACACAGTTCATGGAATTCTCCAGGCCAAAATACTGGAGTAGATAACTGTTCCCTTCTCCAGGGGATCTTCCCAACCCAGCTCTCCCACATTGTAGGTGGATTCTTTATCAGCTGAGCCATCAGTGCCAATAACCATTGACCCCATGAACTACACAGTTCACGGAATTCTCCAGGCCAAAATACTGGAGTAGATAACTGTCCCCTTCTCCAGGGGATCTTCCCAACCCAGCTCTCCCACATTGTAGGTGGATTCTTTATCAGCTGAGCCATCAGGGACGCCCAAACATTGTCACCATGTGTTGTCAAAGCAAAGGCCATTTGTTTCTGGCAGAAAAGTCTGGAACATATAGCTGAGATAGGCAAGAGTTTTTTTCTTTTTTTCTTTTAATGGAAATATAAGCCTTTAAATAAATAATTGTCTTTTCTGAGCACATTTTAAAAAATATGTATAAAAAATCATGCTGAAAAAATTTATACTCAACGAAATTGTGACACTCACTCATCTAAAAAGCTTTGCTCATTCAAACCAGAGAGATTAATCACAGAAAGGAGATAAAAAAATTTTCCTGAAAGAGAAGGGAAATAATTTAGCAGTAAATCATAGAGCAGGGTGAACATGAATCACAGAAAAAGGTACCAGCTCTTATGATTTAGGTGACATATAAAAAATAGCCCTTCGTGGATTGACAGTTATAGGTATAAATGATAAAATTATTCAGCAGTGGTATGTTCTTTTCTTGCCATTTGTCATTTTGCATCTGATTACTTCTAAGAATTTAATTAAAGGGGCAACAGAACCGTATAGACCTTTTGTGACTAACAATCAGATACCTTTTTTACGTCTTTTAAGAAAAATATATGACTGTCTCTTGCTTTGTCCTTATTAAATGTGCTGTGCATCTTCATACAAGTTATTTTTCTTCTTTATATCATTTTTGTCTTGCAAGAAAATTTTATTAAGAAAACATTAAAAATAAAATAAAAAGGCATTCATTTTTGTTATTAGCAGAGAATTTAAACATATACTGAGAAACAATGAATATGAACAGCTGCTTAGCCAATGTCTCTAGATTTTATTTTTGAGCTGAAAATCAATGATAATTGTACTTTTCCTCTCTGACTCTCCAATTCAAAGTAATGAATATGAGCTCTGTGTGTGTGTGTGTATACACATACAAGACCATACATTTCCTACCAGTATTTTAGACTTATTTCCTTAACAGATCTATACAGCAGAAGCTAGTGTTTTATATAGAAGATGAATGTCATCTGTTGAAAGTGTGTGTAAAAGTGCAGTTTTAGCAAAGGGACCCCTGTACATGGATTGCGCTTTAACTTTCTAGAAGATGTTGCTTTTGTTTTCTTATCCTGTATATTGTAATGGTTCGGGAAGTAGGTTTATACAAATACATCCTATATTAAAGTATTCATCATCAAAATTCTCAAAGGGAAAATAAGTCTTAAGAACTATTATGACCATTGAACAATGTGACTAACCAATATACCTGTGTATGCATTTTCTTTGCAATTAAGGAACTGTTAATACTACAAGCCCAGTTCACAGTCACTTTAAAGTTTTGCTTCAAACAACTTCAATGTTTTTACTGACTAAATTAAGACTTTTCTCTGCCCCCCCTACCATCTCCCAGAGCAGAAATTAAATCAGTTTTAATTTATTTTATTTGCTAACACCATGGATATAATTATTGCTGCCGAGTCTTTTTAATTGTTTTCAACTAGGTGCTTGTCTTTAAGTTGCAATCGACTTCTAATTCCACATTGTTGATATTCCCCTGTTAATTCTGACAAAGCATCATAAATCCAGGTATTTAGGTTTATTGAATTTTGAAATGAGGTGATTAGTTGGCTCATGGATGAATGAATTGATGCAAAGCAAAATGAATTTTATGATTTACTATGGTTTACAAGTTCCCTTGGAACCATTATGGGAAAATTGTAAAGTGTATTAAGAGGTAAGATATCACATTTATAATCAACTTGGCAAATTTTCCTCGAGTAAAGATATTCAAGTGTTCTGCAAGAGAGTCACTGTTGAATAAGTGTTGGGCATATACAATTAATTTTCACTGTGTTGTCTTCTACCCTGTCATTTGTGAGTCTAAGACGCTAATGTATGAGGTGTCAGAGGCTTCGCAATCACTGTGAAACACCACACTGTGTCATTTTTAGGGTTTTAGGTTGTAGTCAAACGTTCAAGGTAACTGCCAGATCAAAGTTGTAATAAGATGCATTCTACTTTAAAACAAAAGGTTCATCACTTAGTCCCGTCCTGATGGAGGCTATGAACATAAGGATTTTACATTATTGACCTTATGGCATATAATTCATGCGTTTAGTTTGGTATTACAACAGTCGGAGAAATGTGGGTCCATTAACATGTTAATTTCCATGAAAAATATTAATATCACACTATTATAGTAACACCAAAGTAACTAGGCAGGTCAGGACCTGTGGTTAGAAGGAGTCAAGCATGTATGGTATGGTATGAGGCCTCAGAGGGTCTTCACTGACGTGGGAATTCTACCATTAGTAATTCATCTTTTTCTTCTTAATAATATTAACCAACCCCTCCGTGGGCTACAAGAAGATAACAGCTTCCCAACAGCTCGCTGAGATCAGCTGTGGCAACAGATGCTATGTTTGCTTAGACTTTGGGGAGGGTAGGACATGACAGCTATTGGAAGAGTTTAATTCTAGAAGAGACACTGTGGAGGAGAGCTCTGGGCTGTCATGGAGTTCCCTGAAGGCAGGAAGTGTAGGCAAAGAGTATGATCGTCCTGTCCCCAGCCTCAGTTGTACAGTGTTGCTTCCTGGACAACTTGTAGCCAATCAAATGCACGAAATTTTTCCACCCCAAGCAACACATTTTTATCTTTGACATCCTGCAGTATTCATCCTTTACTGCTATTTCAACTGAATGTGGTCCGTTAAACAGGTACACTGTAGCTAAGAGTGAACTTGTCATTCTAAATATCCCATGGGAAATTTACAATGTTGTGTCTGTTGGGTTAAAAACCAAAATGTTCATTTCCCAATAACTTGTTTCAAAGAATTCACACAAGGCTTCAGGGGTGACCTGTCAGGTTTATTTGTTTCTAATCAGATCCATCATCTATAATTTTTATTTCTTGTGTGTGTTAATTACCAGTGACACTCTATTCCTTAGACGCATGGTGGGCATGGCCCAGGGGGCCTGATGCATTCTGATCCTGCATGAATGAAACGTGTAGCCTCTAGGAAGGGTACGGTGAAGTGGTCTCCTGACTTTGAGTTTGGGGAAAAACAAGCAGAGAGGTGAATAATATTTTCCCCCCTAAGGATTAGAAAAAGAATCTTCTAGTAGCTGTCATTTTTAAGCTCCAGAAGTTCAACTTCAAAATGAGTAGAGTTTGAGGGAATCTCCAGATCGATTAAAGGTAGCATTCAAATGTGATTTTATTAGTTAAAATAGATTTTTTAAACTTTTTATTTTATATTGAAGTATAGCTGATTCACAATGTTGTGATAGCTTCAGGTGGACAGCAAAGGGATTCAGCCATATATATACATGTATCCATTCTCCCCCAAAAGTTACTGATATTTAAACAAAGCATTTCTAATATTTTGGGACTTCACAGAAGAGCAGGCAGTATAATGAAATCCTGAACTTTTGGTAGATTATTCAGTTTCACTTTCTTTCTCTTCCACTGCCACACCCATACTATTTCTAAAGGTGGAACTCCCCATGAATTTGCTTGTTCCTAGCTTCTCTTGAGCAGGGAGATAATTATTTAGGTTTGAAAGACTTCTAGTTTCTGAGGCAGAATGGGCAAAAACCCTTTTATGTTAACAAAGTGCTTCATTAAGCAGAGTATGTGACTTTGTAGATTAAAAATGAAAAAAAATTTTTTTGGAAGACTGCTAATCTACTGTGTGATGGAGACTTGGCCACTGCCAATTACCAACTTGTTCCAGTAACAGGACAGTCTCTGACAGGTGACAGCCAGCCATACTGATCGTGTTCTTTTCAAAGGCTAAGCACTTTCTAGAAGATATGTCTTTTTTTTTTTTAATGTGGGGAGAGGGGGGTCAAACAGCACTTAGACGCAAGGCTGAATATATTCTTTTACCATTCTGAACATTTTATTGAGAATAATAATTGAAAGAAAATGAGCTCCCTAAAGCTGGACATGTGTTTGCATTTTCAAAGACTTATTTTGGCATTGCACGACAATGCCACGTGGTGAGTTATAAGACTGGGAGAATTCCATTACAGGTATCAGTGTACATTAGGAACTAATAGAATGAGACATTTTAGCTGACAGAGTCAGAGTTTTATAGCATGTATAATAGAAATATCTTAATGATAAAGCGGGTCACTGTAAGATTATAACACACGACAGAAAGAAGGCAACTCATCTTTCCACCAATGCCTTGCTGCAACCCCCGACCTCTCCCCCATCAATACTTTCTTTATTATCTGACATTTATGCACAATGTTTTAAACAAAGGGGAAATTGTCTCCCGAAGGCCACAGTAATAGGCTGCCCACAGGAAAAATATATCAGGAAT
Source organism: Redunca redunca (assembly GCA_006410935.1). NCBI lineage: Eukaryota > Metazoa > Chordata > Mammalia > Artiodactyla > Bovidae > Redunca > Redunca redunca. The sequence goes on from SJYQ01000643.1 coordinate 985,088, forward strand.
GTCCTCTAATCTCTCTAATAATAATACTAACATGAAACATTTACTCATCTCTCATAACACCATAGATTTACATACACATCATTATATTTCACCAGAACTCAGAGAGTGTGTTCACTTGTCCCTGTGTGTTTCTAAGACAGTCTAGTTATGTAGACTTTTCAGTAAGGGCCCAAGTGTATTGCATTCCTAGATTCTCACTGCCTAGCTCGGGGCCTGGCAAGTGGTACTGTACACACTCAGTACGTGATTAACCAAACCAAGATGTAAGTTTCATTCTATGGATGAAGAGGCAGAGGTTCAAGAGCTGAAGCGACTGGCTGGGGTGACCACTAGTTACTGAGTTGCTGGTGCAGAGACTGAACTCAGAACTTTCGATGCCAGCACTCAGGGCTCTTTCCACATCAGCCCTCTGGCTCCATCAAGGCACAGAGGAGAGGATATGGGTCAGACCACAGAGTTCTTGGGACACCAGGGGACAGGGGCCAGCGCCTGAAACAAGGGAAGACCAAGGTCAGTGTCAGAAGCCAGAGCTCATCTTTTATTTTTCTCTCCGTCACAAATGTTCTGGAATTAACTATCTTCTATGTTGGTAGCCATTCCCTGCCTCTTCTCCAGCACTGATAAGAAGCCCTTGATTCCTAATTATTATCTGTCTTTATGACTGAGCATTTTCAAAAGCAGGACCATAGGCTCAAGAATGTTCAGATAAAACTCTCTAGACCCAGGGTAGGCTTGGTCTTTTGTTCTGCAGTGAACAAACTGTGGCAAGAGTTCTCCCTGCCATCATGGGGACCAGAGAGCATCTCAAAAGAGGGTGGAGGTCTCCCTGTCTTTCCCAGCCAACTGAAGCCAAGTTTAAGGTCTTTTCCTCTGAAGTTATGAAAGTCATTACTCGGAAGTCATTTTTTCTACTTCCTTGTTTTATGATGTGACATTACTGTTGTAAAACCCTCACTTTATGTTCTCAAACACAATTAAGTGATTTGTGCAGAATAATCAGATTTCCAAGCAGGTTATTTTCTCTTTAATATTAACTTCTGAGGGCAAAGAGGAAGAAGGTAAACTCTATTGAATGGCTCTTCTGTAAGGCACTGCATCAGGTACCTCTCATCCTGATCTTAAAAAAGAAAAACAACAAAAATACTCTGAGTATAGAACTTAATATATCTTCCTTTGAAAATGAGGACACTAAGGCTCGAAGACATAAATATGACACCCAAGACTTTCTCCAGGGGAATCTTCCCAACCAAGGGACTGAACCTGGATCTCCCACATTGTAGGCAGATTCTTTACCATCTGAACCACCCCGCAAGTCCCACTTAAGTTCAAAAACTAGCCAAGGACCTTTGGCATCTGATTCCAGAGGTCCTGGCTCTTCTCCATTGTCTATTCCAGGACTTAAATATATTTTGAGTTATTTATTTTGACACTGAGGAGCTTTTCTATACATAAGCCTTGCATTTAGAAACATCATTTTAGGGAAAAAAAATTATTCTCGCATGTTACAAATCTGGAACTGCCCTTCAAAATAGTGGCCATCTTATTCAGTGATCCCATGATCTTAATAAAGTTGTATTTTGGGTTTTAGGGTTTCACAATGAAAGGCAATGTGGAATGGAGAGAAAATATAACAGGGTCATGGAAACTAGAAGATTGAGATTTTGATCTCAAATCTGCCAAAGACTAGCAGTAAGATCTTGGCAAGTTACTAACTTCTTTGGACCTCAGTTTCCATTCCAGCATAATCAAGATGATCTTCAAGGTGCCCGCTAGTTATGGAAGTTATCTATACTTTGTAACAATCTGTCATAAGAAAAGAGATATTTCAATTTTCATTCCATGCACAGTTGTACCTTTTCTAAAAAAGCCCTCAGGAATATAAATCTGTTATTTGATGCTCCTCCTTAAATAGAATATACTCATCCTAATGTGTTTAAAGGATCTAAATAAAGCTTACTTTTATTGAACTAGTTTTGTTTAGAAAAAGTTTAAGTGAAACTGTTTTGCTGCAGACTTAGTGATGGAAAAACAAATGTGCCTTTAAGTAGAATTGAAATAAAATACCACGTGTCCAGGTATGGTCATTTTAGGGGCTGAGTTTGTGTGTCCACCTCAGTTTCCATCAGGATTCAGGCCTGCAGGCAACAGCGTAAGAAAATAGCACATCTGTAGCGTAAGCTGCACATGTCATCATCATACAAGGTATGGAAGGTCATTGGCTGAGGAGGTTTTTCACAGTTGAGATAGGTGCAAAATACAGTTTTCTTTACGAAGGGTATTTAGGCCAGGGTCTCTGAATATATTTATTTATGCACTTTCATTTTAAGGTTTCAGTTCGGTTCAGTCACTCAGTCCTGTCCGACTCTTTGCAACCCCATGAACTGCAGCATGCCAGGCATCCCTGTCTATAACCAACTCCAGTTTACCCAAACTCATGTCCATCGAGTCAGGGATGCCATCCAGCCATCTCACCTTCTGTCATCCCCTTCTCCTCCTGCCCCCAATCCCTCTCAGCATCAGAGTCTTTTCCAATGAGTCAACTCTTCACATGAGGTGGCCAAAGTACTGGAGTTTCAGCTTTAGCATCAGTCCTTGCAAAGAACACCCAAGACTGATCTCCTTCAGAATGGACTGGTTGGATCTCCTTGCAGTCCAAGAGACTCTCAAGAGTCTTCTCCAACACCACAATTCAAAAGCATCCATTCTTCAGCGCTCAGCTTTCTTCACAGTCCAACTCTCACATCCATACATGACCACTGGAAAACCCACAGCCTTGACTAGACGGACCTTTGTTGGCAAAGTAATGTCTCTGCTATCTAGGTTGGTCATAACTTTCCTTCCAAGGAGTAAGTGTCTTTTAATTTCATGGCTGCAATCACCATCTGCAGCAATTTTGGAGCCCAAAAAATAAAGTCTGACACTGTTTCCACTGTTTCCCCATCCATTTCCTATGAAGAGATGGGACCAGATGCCATGATCTTCGTTTTCTGAATGTTGAGCTTTAAACCAACTTTTTCACTCTCCTCTTTCACTTCATCAAGAGGCTTTTTAGTTCCTTTGGAATTAGAGATATACCTGGCCATTATCTCGCACAGACAAATTTTTGTTTCCTTTTGAAAGAAAGCAAATCTTTATAGAAATCATTTGAAATCTAACAATTGCAGAAAGCAAATTGGATGTGCCTTATGAGACAATTAGCACCTACTAGTTTAATCTCCACAGTTAATGAATGGCTGCTTAACTAACTTGCACTGAAATTTAGAGCAGGATTAACCATCGAGTTGTCTGAAGGAGAGACTTGTCTTTTAACAAAAAATCATTGACAAATGAACATATTATCTTGATGAGGTATGCCCATTTGCTTTGCTTTGTTTTAATCTTCCTTCAGACTTCTCTAACAAAAAAGAAAAGAAATTATCCTGCAAAGTTTAAAAGTATCCCTCCAGTGTGACTATTTCATCATTCACATTCAGAATCAGTGAGAATTTCCTATAAAGTAGGCATTGACCGCAGAGAACAATGTTGCTAGATTGTGCAGATTGCGTGTGGGAAAATAAAATGCTCATGAAAATTGCCTCCTTGAAGTGAATGTCAGCATTTCTAAGTTTGATTTTTATTTTATTTCAGAGTCAGTTTTTTCTTTTCCTGTGCAAAAGCCTTCGTAATAGAAGTTAGTGATAAGAAGATGTGTCATTTTTTACATCTTGGGCCTGCATTTATTTCTTCATTTTAATCAAGTTAAAAAGAATCAATTGCTTCTAAATGAAGTTGTAAATATTACTGATGCAAAAAAAGAGAATTGGCCTGCTAAATTTGGTAGGATATGAGAGGAGGAAAAATATATATTTTCTGTGCGATCTCATTACGCATGACTTTGGCATTTTTTTTTAAGTTAATGGAGTTTTTTTTTTTTTTCCTTAGTTTAATACAATCCATTCAGCTTTGTGTCTCATTCTGTTGCTACTACTTGCTCTTGTATATTTGCCAGTTGAAACTGAGCGCCTGAGAAGCATAGAAATTCTTGATGAAATATTTAATCTTGTCAAAGATTATCATCTTTCCCTCTACCTTATTCTTTGTGACCTATTTATACTACTTTGCTATTAAAAAAAAAAAAGAACTATTTTGGGTCACAGAAATACATTTTAAAAAGTAAGATTCCCTTAACAGTGGCAGTCACTGTCATTTTGTCAGCCTGTCACTCTGGAGGGCCACACAGGAACAACGGGGAGAACTATCGATGCTTCTCTCAGTAGAATGGGATAGAGTCACAGCTCCAAGTGAATCAGAAAAGAACAGTGAGCAAATGCCCTGATCAGTCTGGACAAACGCTGATTTTGAATCTGTGTATTTTTATTTTTTGAATAGGAAATAACACTGTGTCAAAGTTCCGATTTTTTTCTACTTTCCACATTTCAGTAGAAAACATGTCATCTCTTGTTTTCAATTCCACCTGTCCGACTGACGTGAAAGCGACAGCATTTTATTTAATTGGCTACTTGCAGTTCATTAGAGGAGGCTGCCTGGTTAAGCCATTCTGGAGCATTCATAAGAAGTAATCTTCCTGGAGCTTAGCATCCCCTTGACCTTGTTAAAGGTAAAGGAGGTCAGACTTGGGTTCAACAGACACACTCTCTCGCCAAGGAGACTGGCATGACAAAGTAATCGGTGTGTGTCAGTTTCCATTAATCACACCACTTTCCTTTTCATGAACTACCAGCAGATAATTGTTACTAAATGCGATTTGCAACACTCCATGCAGTGGTTGAAGAACCAGAAATAGGCAAACAGATAAAAACATTGTTTAGCTTGCAGGCAAGCAAGTGTTTGCTATTCAGAGGTACATCATGCATAAACATTGATTTAGCCATGAGCTGACACTTATAAAGCTTTTGCTGTTTCCAGAAAGCCCTGTGGTCAGGCTAAGTAATAGCCAAGGGCAAGCGCTTTTACCTGGATGGCAAGGTTACATTCTATTTAAATTGCCTGATTGAAATAAATCAGTTTCCCTTATGTTAGAGGGCTGAGCGATCGCCATAGGTGAGAATCAAGTGCACTAAATAAAATGTTTGCGTTTATGGCAAAAGACTCCTGGGGTGAGTGTGTTGATTTTGAACAAGTATTTCATGAAGTCTGAGTGGCTGCACATAATTGGGAAGCCAAGGATTTATTTAAATCAATGTATATTTCCAGCTTGCTTTAAGAAATGGGTTACATTTATGTACCACAAACAAAACTTTTTGTTTTCTTTCTTATCAGGGATTCCCAATATTTAAACACCTCCAAAGTGACTGATAGTGCTTTTGAAGGTGCTGGTGGGTTTGGCACTGGATGAGCTGTGGTTCTACCACTGGGTTCATTACAGGAAGCACCCAAGCTCTGTGCAGTCGGCTCAGATCAGTGGTCCTGGGAATGGACATGTGTATGCCATATCACAAACTGATGCTATGGAAATGGTGCCAGACACTTGAAGCAAGCAAACAGGGAAGCATTTCTCTCGCCACACTATGATTTTATTGGCTCAACCCTGTCAATATACTATGATGGGAAAGAGAAGACAGAGTCAGCTAAGAAGATGGACATAACAAGAGTAGAGATCCCAAACTGCAGTCAGTGTTTTCAGGTTCTTTCTTGCTGTCATTCATTCATTCTCTTTTCTCTCCCTTAGTCTTTGAAATTTCACATCAGTTCTAACGTGCAGGATGGTTTTATTTGACATTAAGATGCAAAATTGACAAACTCAATTAACAGTATATACTAACGACAAAGAGGACTTCTAGACGATGTAGTAAAATTGAAAAGATTTTTTTTCTTAAAAAAAAAAAAAGCATAAAGGAGGCCTGATTATCAAATACAACTTTTCAAAGTTTTCTGAGATGATATGCTGTCAGACAAAGCTATAATATTCAGTAGAGGGAAAATAATCATATTTTGGCAGAATAGAACAAGTAATTTGATCAGCTATATACAAATTTCTTATTTATAAAAAAGTTGAGCTATTTACTTATATGAAACTTATTTGCAGATTGTTGATTTTGAGGAAGTGCTTTCACAAAGCATATTAAAGTAAAAAAAAAATCAACCAAAATAGTGTATAATATGAACTTATAAAATCACAATATACTCACTGCTAAAATGAATCGGATTCCCCATTGCATAAGCAGAGGTAATCTTCCATTTTTATGGGTCTCCATTTCATCATGTAATCACATTTTTTATTATGGTAACTTCTGTGGTCATTAATCTTTATCATATTTAGTTTTTAGACATTGGTTGCTGTAGAGTGTTCAGCATCTAATGAAACTAACACTTTGCATGATTGTAAATGTGAACCATCCCATCTAATCGGAAAAAGGAAAATTCCTAGCTGTTCTTCAGTGCTAACTATGTTCTAAATACTCTGTATATGTTAGATTACTTAATCCTTGCGACAGCATATGAGCTAGGAGGTACTGTCATCATTATTTACAGATAGGAAATGAAGATGCAGAGGGCACTTCCTAGTCTTGACTAGGATTTTACTGTGAACACAGAGCTGCATTCAAGCTGTAGCCCACCAGCCAGAGTCTGGGCACTTAGTCACTGAAGACACTGGCCTCAGGCACTTTCACACCATCCAAGCCGATGCGGGTATACCGGCCAGGTCTCCGCTGATCTGAGATGCAGTCTCATAGATGGAACATGTCTGCTGATAGAGCGCCTTCTGTTCTCTGTTAAGTGCTTGGGGATTTGAATTACTTACCCTCAGGCTTGCTTTCTTACAGTGTAAAATATTATTCCTAATATACATCGAGTAAGACTGCACAGTTTTAACATAAATGGATGCATGCAGATCTAAGAGGGGAAATAGATACGACCTGGTAACTGGATGATAGATTTGGTCCTTAACAAGGTGTGATGCTGATGCATTGAAACTCTTCACCTCTCCCCACTATGACTGTTCTCCTTCAGACTCAGAAACCCTACCAGGGTTGCCCTGTTTCCTGCTCTCTGCAGCACGGGGTAGAGGCTGTTGTGGAGTAGTTTCCTCTTTATAACAGCTGAGTTGGCTGACTTCACGTTTCCTGTGTGGAGCAGGTGGGTGCAGTGTCTGTCTGCCTAGCTCAGCTAATTTTCTTTTCCTTCGGCATCCAGAACTTATCTTCCTTCCTCTTTAATGGATAGAATTTCTTTGGGGATTTTATTTTTTTTTCCTTCCTTGAGTAAGTGTAAAGAAAAGCATCATAATGTTTTCTTCAACCTTATTAAATTGCATTTCACCCTTGAAAAATGAGCCAGTGGTTTGGTGATGGCTGGGGTGTGAAATATGTCAGAATACTCAGAGGCATATGAAGCCTTAGCTCAGGTATACTGTGAGTATTGGCATGACACATAAAGATGGCAAGACAGGGGAATTCCCTGGTGATCCAGTGGTTAGAACTCCATGCTTTCACTGTTGAGGGCATGGGTTCAATCCCTGTTCAGGGAACTTAAAAAAAAAAAAAAAACAAAGACAGCATCCTCTTTGGTTTCTGGCAGTACCAGCATCTGCAGTGAGGTCAATGAATGTGGTCATTCAACACTATAAAGAATTTAATTCAACAACCAAAATAGCATCAAAGTAATTCAGATCCTTTCCGTTATTGCATGAAGCTGTAAAGCTGTCACAAAGGCCATCCCTTTAAGTAAATCCTTTTATATTCTCCCATTCACTGTTTCATTACCTCCCACTCACTCCCCTTTTGGACCCCTGCTTTATGGAAGAAAACCTGCTCAGCCCCAGGCTGCAGTCCACATCTCTCTCCCTGTCCCCCTGATCCTGTCTTGCAAAGTCAAGAAAACTATTTGGCCCTGGAAGAATACTGTCCATCATTGTGGATGGGTAAGAGATTAAGAAAAAAAAAAAAAAAAGGAATTCTCTTTAGCCAGTTGGGGAAAAGGGAAAAGTTGTTAATTCTCATGTTATTAAATTTTATTCCTCACAAGTAGGTCATCAGTTTTCTTCTTCCTTTTTTTTTAATCCTCATTGTAACCCCCAGCCAATCTTGTTGGCATACAATGTTGAGATAATTTTTTTTTTTTTTTCCTTTCTGGCAGACATGTGAATTTACAAACTGGAACTGAAATTATAAATGATAGAGCCATATAAGAATTCACCCCCTTTGACCATTTTTTTTTTTAAAAGTTTCTCACCCTGTAATATTTATTCGGGAATAGATCTGATTTCTTCCTCTATGGTTCTACAACGTGCTGTACTAGGTGAAGGGAGTTTAATGATAAAAGACCCTCATCTCTGTCCTGTTGGGATGCGATGGGTGGATGGAAGAACTGTCACAAGTTGACATAGACATAATAAATGTATTCCAGTTATTATAAGAACTACAATAAAAGTACAGTCTGCAATGAAAGCTAAAAGAGTAAATTTTCACCTATAACTGGGGAGGGGGTTAGCATTTAATAAAAGTTTACCAAATAAATGAGTCAACACATCAAATATTACATACAAGTCTCTGGAGAATTCCAATTTATTGAAAAACCTGCATCATCTTCTCTGTCTCTGTGATTCATGGCTTACATTGTAGGGCTCTCCAAAAAGAGAGGAGAGCAATCTTATTGAAATCCCCACTCACTGCTGACTAAATGATCATTTTCACTGCTGAGAAATGGTTTATTGCTTTTTCAGCACTGACTTTCACTTTGGTTGATAAGAAAAAACAATGATATTAAATAGTAAGATAGTTAAGACTTTTAGTTTATACCTGCTATTTAACAGGCATATCACCCCATCTCACTCATGTGGAAACAAGGTGGATTGATGAGCATGAACCCCATTCACAGAGGAGAGCCCCCCTGGGAGCCTAACCCCACACTGTCCCTCACTGGTTTTGTTTACAAATGTACATGGCTGCGTCTGACTCCTTGTGATCTCATGGACTTTAGCCCTCCAGCCTCCTCTGTCCATGAAATTCTCCAGGCAAGAATACTGCAGTGGGTTGCCGTTTCCTCCTCCAGGGGATTTTCCCAACCCAGAAATCAAACCCACTTCTCCTGTGTCTCCTGCATTGGTAAGTGGATTCTTTACCACCAGCACCACCTGGGAATCCAATTAGTAGTTTTGTTTAATATAAAGTTAAGTCTTCATGTTAGTTTGCTAGGGCTGCCGTAACAAAGAGCCACAGATTGAGAAATGTATTTTCTCACTGTTCCAGAAACTGAAAGTCCAAGATCAGGCTATAGACAAGGTTGGTGTCCTCTTAGGGCTGTGAGTCAACTTTCTCTTCCAGGTCTCTTTCCTTGGCGTATAGATGCCCACCTTCCCCTTATGTCTCACATTGTCTTCCCTCTGTCCATGTCTCTGTCCTGACTTCTTCTTTGTATAAAGAACACTAGTAATATTGTATCATAGCCCACCCCAATGACCTCATTTTATCTTAATTATGTCTATAATGATGCTATTTTCAAATATGGCCACAGTCTAAAGTACTAGGGGTTAGGATTTCAGTATGAATTGAGATGAGTCACAATTCAGCTCACAATAGACATCTTCCTGAAGGGTTCTATGGACTAGGTGTAATTAAAGTGACACAGAACTCTTCCTCTTTTCAGAAAAATTAAAGTCAGACTCTTCAAAGTTATCAATTAGATAGAGGTATGAAAAGCCCAATCATGAGATTCAAATTCCTTAGATAAGTATTCTCCTGTGGCTCAGTGGGTAAAGAATCAGCCTGTTTCAGGAGACACAGGAGATACAGATTTGACTTTGGGAGGATACTCTGGAGGAGGAAATGGAAACCCACTCTAGCATTCTCACCTGAAATATCCCATGGACAGAGGAGACTGGCGTGTTACAGTCCATTGGATTGCAAAGAGTTGGAAATGACAGAGCAAATAGGCATGCACATATCGATATAGATGAATATTAAAATAAATATTTTAATAAGATTATCTGTATTCAATGTGAAAAACTAGCCATGACCTTGCATTGATCAACCTCATTCCCTGGTGAGAAACAGGGAAGAATCTCCATTTTAGTGTCTAAGGTCTAGGGAAGTGAAAGTCACTCAGGAATTTCCAACTGTTTGCAACTCCACTGTACCGTAGCCAGCCAGGCTCCTCTGTCCATGCAATTCTTCATGCAAGAATACTGCAGTGGGCAGTTGTTCCCTTCTCCAGGGGATTTTCCTAACCCAGGGATCAAACCCAGGTCTCCCACATTGCAGGTGGATTTTTTACTGTCTGAGCCACAAGGTATATCAACATCACAAATAAGATCTGAACTGTAAGAAGCAGTAGAGGAAGAAATGAGTTAGCTCAGGGTTCTGACTTGACTTTCTCCGTCTTGAAGCTGTCTGAGGTATTCTGATATCTACTAGGTTATTCTTTCATTTGTAGCTATTTCATCTGTCTATTGATCTCCAGAGTCCAAATACCAACAGACTGAGCTATCAGTAAGGTTGCATCTCCTTTGTCCTGGAAGTTTTCAGATAAGGACGTTAAGTGGGGTTTTACTTTGTGATCTTACACAAGTGAGAATTTGATTAAAATGATAGGATGAGATGCTTTATAGCCAATGGGTGGTGCATAGGGTACAGGAAAAGGGGACTACNTGGAAGTTTTCAGATAAGGACGTTAAGTGGGGTTTTACTTTGTGATCTTACACAAGTGAGAATTTGATTGAAATGATAGGATGAGATGCTTTATAGCCAATGGGTGGTGCATAGGGTACAGGAAAAGGGGACTACATTTTTTACCTTTTTGGCTGACATCTTTGCTTGACCTCAAGTCACGTTACTCAGAGAAGTCTTGACATGGTATGAAATTTAAAAACAAAATATTGGATTGGAAAAAACGTTTGTTTAGGTTTTCAGCAACATCTTATGGAACAACCCAAACAAACTTTTTGGCAAACCCAATAGATGCATTCTAATAAATCCAGAAGCTCTATGTAGTATCTGTTTTATTATATTTAAATAGCTATTTTCTGCTGGACCTATTTTTCTTTCTAGACTGAAATTTCTGTTTTATTATGTTTGAATTGTTATTTTTTGCCAGACCTGTTTTTCTTCCTATATTGAAAAGAAACTGGCATTTCAAAAGCAAACAGAGGAGTTCAACATGTTCATAAGGCATGTTAATACATCATCTTTGGAGACTAGACTGAAACTCAAAGGCATAGTAAGTGAAACACTAGTATAAAGAATTGAGAGATCTTGCTTATGTCACAGCCACTTTATTGATTTTGGTTTTCTTGTCCGTAAAATGGCCTTTTGAGAAGTGCATGGCTAAAGCCGCATGTGGCTGCTGCTAAGTCACTTCAGTCGTGTCCGATTCTGTGCGACCCCACAGATGGCAGCCCACCAGGCCTTGCCATCCCTGGGATTCTCCAGCCAAGAACACTGGAGTGGGTTGCCATTTCCTTCTCCGATGCATGAAAGTGAAGTTGCTCAGTCATGTCTATAAAGTCCCCATGATTATCAAAGGAGTCCAAAAACCAAAAATGTCTGAAAAATATCTGGACCAGATGACTCCAACTAACATTCAATAATTATAGGTTCTCTAGTATTTGACTGTTTTGAACCCTTAGCCATTGTTGCTAGGGATTTTATCAGTCTAAATATTAAGTACAAACTCAAAGCAAGCATATATAATTTGGTCTAGTGTCTTGTGGAATTTAATAGATCTAATAGTTGGTTTATAAAAATAATGATAAATTATGGAAAAATTTATGGGATAGGGCAGAAGTGGGCAAATACATAATAGTGCTTAGTCTTTTTTGTCTGTGACAAATGAGTCATTAGAAAGACACATTCCCATTGCTATCTTCAGAGTTATTTAAAATTCTCAACACATTATCTGTGATTTTACTTTTCTTCTCATTCTTGAAAGTATATTAGAGTGAGTGAAAAAGTGACATTAGGACCTATCTGCTGTTAAACTGTTTCTAAGACATTAGGTCAAGAATCGAACCAGGCATTCATTATATATCATGTAGTAATCCTCATGGATAGTTTGCCTAAATATTCTCATCTAATTATACCCTATGTTATTTATTCTTAAGCCCTAAATGGAATGGTAAAATGAATAGTGACTTATGGATATGATTTTAACATACCCAGATAATATTCAGTTGTGTTAAACAAAATGGAATATTTTCCATTTTTAAATAATATTGTAATTTATAGGGATAACTTGCTATGACAATATATATTGTGATATTGCATGTGTCAGAAAAGAAAAGCTGGTACCTCTGGAAGTGCACATAGATTTTAAGTTTTCTACTAGAATAAGATAAGAAAGAACTTGGTTGAATAAGTTATGTTGAAAACACGAACATGAATTCAACCTTCAGGGGTAAAAATTGATTTGCTTTCTGCTTAATAATTGTCTTGTTTTTTGTTTGCTTGATTTTACTTTTTTCTGTTTCCAGAGTTCCTTGTGTCATCTGTCCTTAAACAATGTTCTTATAAAAATCTCATGTGTCCTAATTAGTCTCCTGAGTTGGGTCTCCAATGTGGTTTTCAGTTTTGGCTACATCTATAAAAAGTACTAACTCAAGGATTCTCACCAAAGCTCTGATTTGCTTAGTCTGGGATGCAGCCTGAGTACTGAGATTTTTAAAAACTCCCCAGATGATTATTTATGTGCATGCATGTTTGAGAACCACTACCTTAAAGAAATCAGAGTTCTTGGAAAGAAATCTGGGTTCTTGGAGAATAGCTGTTTCCACATTTGCAAACAGCAACCTAGAACATCTTTTTTGTTGTCAAAAAAAAAAAAAGCAAGAAAACTTTGCAAAGTATCTGAGATAGGCCAACATGTAGAAAGAACCCAACTTAAAGAAACTTCCAAAATTGATGCAATATGAATAAGAGGTTTGAGAACTGAGTTCTGGGGAACTAATACCTAGAGGTCAAGAGAAGTTAGAGGAAACAAACAAACAAAAATTCATGAGATAGAGGAGCCAATATGTGTAAAAAAAATCAGCTATGAACTTTCCAGGAAGTTAAATTGCTTTTCTAAGAGGAGAGTAGTGAATTTCACCAATGCAGCTGATAAACTGAAACTTTAAAGTTGGGTTTGGCTACATAAATGTTTTCCTCTAACAGGATCAAAGAAATGGGGTTATAAGTGAAGGGCAATATGAAATGTCAAGGAAGAGACATCTTAATTGACAATCAGAGCAAGTACTTTTAAATAAAATGTATATTGTTTGCTAAATTTAAATAAATACAGTCAATTCTCACTATTCACAAATAGCTGTGTTCTAGAAAATCTTCAAGAGTACTGAATTAATGAATACTGAACCATTGCTCCTAGGGTAAAAATAGGGTTAGATTCCTGTGAGCCTCTGGTCACAGCATTTTCAAGTTATCAATATATAACCTTATTTTTTGTGTGTGTATTAAATGTTCTTCTTAATGTATGTTGTTGGTTCACTGACATTGAACTCACAGTAATAACACTTAACTCATGCCTGAATAAAGATTGTCTAATGTATTTTGGGTTGCAAAGAGTTGGACATGACTGAGCAACTGAACTGAACTGAATGTGTTTTTTCTGTAAGGAATATTATATCCTTCTTGTGCTTAGGAACACCACACAGTATTTCATGATTAGGCTTGAAAATACATTTTAGCAAGGGAGTGATCACAATATGAAATCCATAAATCGTGAGGATCACTTTGTGTATAACAAAATAATATGTCAAGATATAGATACCTCAACCCCAGCTAAAGAGAAATGGACGACTAAAGCTTATAAAATGGTTCAGAATAATGGGAGTCAGATTTAAATTTGTCAAGATCATTGGTACAAAAAAAGTGTTTTGTTTTTTTTTTTCATTTTATAGATTGTTAAACATTTGAACATCAAAACTGCTCCAGTTATTTGGTGTCTGAAGATTCCATATACTGAGAATTGTGTAAAACCGGGGTGGTACAGAACAGTACAAGCTATTTTATCAATGTTAGAAAAATTAATTAGGGTTGAGACAATTCCAAGCTCACATCCTATGGCTTGTATATCCTGTCTGAGCAAGGCAGGCACTGCTACGGGCTAGTGGGTTGGGGCTGTCCAGCATGCCGCATGTGCACAAGAATGAATATAAATGTGATTGAAAGGATTACAAATAAGTACTCAATAGAGTCTCTTACAAGGGGAGAAATATTTAAAATGCCATCATTAGGGCAATAAATCATATATTAATTTAAATCCAGTGAGTACCTTTGTGATAGCTATGGCATATAAGAACATAGAAAATCTGTCTCAAAAATTATGTTTGAATCAGAACCAACATGAGCCAGTAGCCTCAACTGTTTGAGAATTGAGATCTGCCTCAGTTCTCAAATGCTCTGAATTAGAATCCGGTAGAAACAATCCTGTGTGACATTTTTCTAAAAATTAATACACAGTGAGAGTTTGCAATCCCTAAATAAAAATTCAATATCAGCAATAAAGGAATTAATTTAAGGCACACACCCCGCCCCCCCGAACCTGGCAATTTAAAACTTGTCAAAGTTACTACTCAGTGCTCTGTGGTGACCTAAGTGGGAAGGAAATCCGTAAAAGAGGGAATTTATGTACACGTCGTTGACTCAGTTTGTTGTACAGCACGAACTAACACAACCTTCTTGATAAAGCAATGATACTCCAATAGAATGAATTAAATACATCAATAAAAATGTTTAAAATATCAAAGTTAAAGGAAGCTTAACTTGATAAACCTCCCCCCACCCCTTTCCTGTTCTCATAATTGCAGGGTCTCATTGAAAGGCACTGCAGGGGCTGGGGTGCATGCACAGATTTTGGGGGCTGGGGTGCATGCACAGACTTTGGGGGCTGGGGTGCATGCGCAGACTTTGGGGGCTGGGGTGCATGCGCAGACTTTGGGGGCTGGGGTGCATGCGCAGACTTTGGGGGCTGGGGTGCATGCGCAGACTTTGGGGGCTGGGGTGCATGCACAGACTTTGGGGCCATTCTGCACAGGTTCAGATCCCACTTTGGTGTCTTGTTGGATGGTGTGTGTATGTGTTGGTTGCTTGGTCATGTGCTTCCCATCATTTCACAACCAAAAGAAAGATGAAAGAAATAAACAGTCTCAGAGACCCTTAATTCTAATTCCTTTTCTAATTTTTAAGGTCCCCGTAACTCCAATCCCATATTTAATTGTTTTATGTTTCCCTCTCTTAGGAAACAAATATGATAATGACATTGAGACTGTAGTTTATTATACCTATGTATGCTAAACAAAGATCGTGATTTACCTTTGTTATAATGATAAATATGGTCTAATGGGAGAAGGCAATGGCAACCCACTCCAGTACTCTTGCCTGGAAAATTCCATGGAATGGAGGAGCCTGGTAGGCTGCAGTCCACGGGGTCGCGAAGAGTCGGACACGACTGAGCGACTTCACTTTCATTTTTCACTTTCATGCACTGGAGAAGGAAATGGCAACCCACTCCAGTGTTCTTGCCTGGAGAATCCCAGGGACAGCAGAGCCTGATGGGCTGCCATCTATGGGGTCGCACAGAGTTGGACACGACTGAAGCGACTTAGCAGCAGCAGCATGCTCTAATGTAAAACAACAACAACAAAAAAATTAAAAATTTAAAAAAAAAGCAGATGGGCAGGGTTGTTGGCTGGGCTCTAAGGCTACCTGGAGCCCAGGGAGCTGTCACTGCTCACACTCTCTGGTCATATGGGGCCACAGGCTATATGGACGGGTGGAAGGGGCTGTTGGCTTGGCTCCTTGCCTAGGCAGGGCAGTAGACTCGGATTCATGGGTTCCCAGGTTCTCTGAACAGATTTCTGAGTGTACAGAACTGCAGAGGCTGCAGACTGGCTTCCCTGTCTAGGCAGGTGCAGGCTTCACAGTCACTATGGCCCATTGACTCAGGGACCAAGATCCAACAGGACTACCCACCTCTTCTCAACACCACCCCTGAGCTCCCTGGCCAGACAGGGCTGCCTTCTCAGCTCTGCAGCTGGGCAGAGCCGCTACTGGACCTCTGCTGTGAACAAGAATGCAGTCCACCAGCATCTGAGAGCTGGCTCTAAGCTCCACTCTGTTCTCCATCTCTCCCTGATCCCCTGTGGCTGAGTCCTAGATTCTCCCAGTGGCTCCCATGAGACCAGACCCAAGTGGGCCTTCGAGGAAGCATCCCACAACACTGGGGGAGCTAGGTGTCAACCCAGGATTCTCGTTTTACCCCTGAGGAACCTTAAGCCCAGGGAGGGCTCAGGGAGGCCCTCTGCCCTCAGCCCACGGCCCACGGGAGAAGCCATGCAGTCGGTGTAGCTCTCTTCTTACCCTTCTCGTGCATCCTTCTCTGTCTCTCTCATCTGAAGGGATGCTTCAGCCTCATCCCTGGGTTCTGGGATTTCCCCATCATTGACTTGTCTGTGGAAAGATGCTCAGTGATGTTGTGAGGGCTTCCTGGGAACAACAGTGTCCCCATCTTAATGATATCACCCGCTATCCATAACACTGTTTTTATTTATCTTTCATTTTCAATTTATATTTATTGAGACCCATCTATGCTTCAAAAAGTTAGAACAAAGACAGACAAAATATATTTATCACCTGTCAAGAGTGATAAATGCACTCTGAGAAACTTTATAAAGTGTTTTTAAAAAATCTATAAAAAGATGAATGTTAACTTATAGTTCTTAGAGGTGATGAACTCAATATGAACAGCAACAATTCTATAGTACTTTAAAAAACAAATTCATATTCTATGAAGTATTGCTACCATATTCTAGCTGGGAAAAAATAAAAGCCAAGACTTACCGAGATTTGCCTAAATTCTTTTATCATACAAGGGAGGCAGGATCTAGAATCCGAACTTTAAATTCACAGCCCATGTTAATTTTCTCAGAACAAGTCTTTCCACACATTCTTTGATAGTAATTTTGCAGTATTGAGCTACTTTTTGGGAAACAATATAGACAAGGCAGATAAATTGACTGCAGTTAAGCAGGAAGAAAAAAGATAGTGTTTCTCTCCAGCTTTTTTTTTTTTTTTTTTTTATCCTTTTTGGTCTATTCCTTTTTGGCTCTAGAGGGGCTCTAGAGTTTTTAAAAAATATTTAGTATTGCCTGTTCAGATGCTGCAGCGTGAAATGAAAGGTTTTCTGTCTTTACATAATATGATTTTCTTTGTTTCCTTTCATTATGTTCTTGTCTCTGTATACACTTCAAGGTGGTTCACTATCCTTCAGTTCAGCTCAGTTCAGTTGCTCAGTCATGTCTGACTCTTTGTGACCCCGTGAACAGCACGCCAGGCCTCCCTGTCCATCACCATCTTCCAGAGTTCACTCAAACTCACGTCCATCGAGTCAGTAACGCCATCCAGCCATCTAATCTTCTGTCATCCCCTTTTCCTCCTGCCCAATCCCTCGCAGCATCAGTCTTTTCCAATGAGTCAACTCTTCGCATGAGGTGGCCAAAGTACTGGAGTTTCTGCTTTAGCATCATTTCTTCCAAAGAACACCCAGGGCTGATCTCCTTTAGAATGGACTGGTTGGATCTCCTTGCAGTCCAAGGGGCTCTCAAGAGTCTTCTCCAACATCACAGTTCAAAAGCATCAGTTGTTCAGTGCTCAGCTTTCTTCACAGTCCAACTCTCACATCTATACATGACCACAGGAAAAACCATAGCCTTGACTAGATGGACCTTAGTCGGCAAAGTAATGTCTCTGCTTTTGAATGTGCTATCTAGGTTGGTCAAAACTTTTCTTCCAAGGAGTAAGCGTCTTTTAATTTCATGGCTGCAGTCACCATCTGCAGTGGCCTTACATGTGTATATTTCCAGTGCCGTAAGGCATTCTCTGTTTTAACCTCAGAGATGGCTGGGTGAAGTACTATAGTATATCTTGCAAGTAGAGGTTAAAACACCAACCGCAAGGAGAAGCCGCCTATACCTTCCTGGGTTTTGACTGAGGGCCTTGGGCTATTAATAGCCTCCATAAGAAATGAGAACAGCAGCTTCCACATAATATAGCTTTATCAAAGCATAAAACCCAGGGATGACTGGTGTGTGTGGTATTTAAAGTTTTTGATCATTTGGGTTCCATCTAATGTTTTCATAGAAAAGTATTTTATTGTAGATTTTTTAAAATGAGTCAAGCGATGACATATGACAAAATTAGACACTTTCACTGCATTTTTATGCTACTTTTTAAAGAAACAATTATAGTAGAAGTAACTATTCCAAGGGTCTTCCTTGGTGGCTCAATAGTAAAGAATCCACCAGTCAGTGCAGAAGATGAGAGTTTGATCACTGGGACAGGAAGATCCCCTGGAGAAGGAAATGGCACCCCACTCTAGTATTCTTGCCTGAGAAATCCCATGGACAGCAGAGCCTGGTGGACTACAGTCCATGGGGTTGCAAAGAGTCAGACATGACTGAATGACTTAACAATTGAATTATTCCTAGTTATAAGGTACACAATTCCTATCTTAGTAAAAATTAACTATGTCAACTTTTATAGTCACTTTCATTATGACATTTTGAAGTAGTAAAAATATATTTTAGTTTTTAAAACTGGAAAATGATTCATAGCTGTTTGTGAATCAGGGAGTATTATTTCTTTTCCTGAAACCCAACAATAATTTGCTTCTGATTTTCAATAGCTCACTGATTTCTTGTGTGTGTGTGTGTGGTTTTCTGTGTATAAAATGACACCAAAGAAAGATCTTTATATGGTCTGTGTGCTGTGATTAAAAATGGCTTAGTAAATGGCAACTGTACTTATTCCATCATTCCCAACATTTGTTCTATAAAACATGGAAAGGTTATACAAGAGAGTTCCATCAAGTACATTTTAGAGATATGTTGTTATAAATGTTGTGGGGAATATTTCTACTCAAAGATTTCTCAGAGCCTCTACTATATGATATTGTTCTTTGAAATCACACAGATAATGTAATATATGGTAAAATGCATTTGACCATGAAATAGTTTTCTTCTAAGAGCATTCATTCTGTATTCTATATTCTAGA
>SJYQ01000643.1:1018313-1039976 GCA_006410935.1 Redunca redunca
GGGGCAGGAGGAGAAGGGGACGACAGAGGATGAGATGGCTGGATGGCATTACCAACTCGATGGCCATGAGTTTGGGTGAACTCCTGGAGTTGGTGATGGACAGGGAGGCCTGGCGTGCTACGATTCATGGGGTCACAAAGAGTTGGACACGACTTAGCATCTGAACTGAACTGAAGCTAAAAAAGTTTGCTAGGTAACTGAAATGAGTAGAAAAATAGCATTTTTCTTTTTCACTATATAGGTGTAACAGAAAGTTTTATATATAATGAATGTCTGCTGTTCCAGGTCCCATAATGGATGTTTTACATGCAATTTTTATATCTATTCTTTATACTAACACTGAAGTTATGTCTTATGCAAATTTTCAGGGATATAGAAACTATGGCTCAGAGAAGTTAAGTAACTTGCATAAATTTACATGGGCAAGAAATATTGCTACTGAATGTCAAGTCCATGTTATTCTAATCTACCAAGTATAAGAAAAAATGTTGAAAAATAATTTGATTTTTTATAACATATAGTATAATGCTCTAATTCACATAATCTAATTGAGACCATGAGTTTCTTTAGCCTGGGTGGAAAGTGGCATTTAGAATACCAGAGAGAGAAAATACTTAGCATATTTCACTAATTAAGTCAGATTTAATAGATTATGTTCAAGTAAGAGTATTTGAGAACTGAGGACATTAAATCAATTAGTGAATTTCTAAGTCTATTTGAGGCTTCCTTTTCTGGTTCCCAAACTTTTAAGTATTAAGAAAAAATTTTAAATGTTCATGTGCTAATTACACTGGGACTCAGCTAATAAGTATCAACTAAAAACACAGATTTGATAGCCCTAATTTTAACTTGAGAATCAATCAAAAATCTGCCATGCCTTAATTTGGTAGGTGACATGTGGTTTGATCTTATAAAACCTAGAAAATAAGATAGCCACTGAGTAAATGTCAGATGTGTTTTTTAAAATTGCTTATAGATTTTCCAACCAAAATCAGATCAGTCTGATATTTATATGATTAACTATATAATGTAGCTCAAGTTTGTAGTAGTCATGTCCTAGCCTTTTAAAAACTTTTATCAATAGAAACAGTTGAAAAAAAGTGTTGCTTAATTCAAAAGAAAATTACTATTCCCATCTGGTATGTATGTCATTTTGTTGTATGTAAATTGAATGGTAAAAGGAAAAGATTAGAATTGTTATTACTGTTATTATTAGGTTGTATGGCTTCTAGACTAGTATAAAATATTTTTTTACAAATAAGATATATTACTATAATGTAATATATTATTTCCTTATTCACAATAAGCACTGTTTTATAATTTAATAAATGAGAATTTACTAATTCACTGTTACAATCAACATATATTTATGTTGCTCTAAGTGCATGCAAAACACTGTGAGTTTTATAAAATAAATCAGACAGAAATCCTTCACTGAGGATTTTAGCAGAGCACAAGGTATACATACAATGATAATGCATCCTGGAGAGCCCCCACATACTGATACAATTTTGTGGTTATTTAGAAAAAGGATCAGAGAAGGCAATGGCACCCCACTCCAGTACTCTTGCCTGGGAAACCCCATGGACAGAGGAGCCTGGAGGGCTACAGTCCATGGGGCTGCTGAGGGTTGGATAGGACTGAGCGACTTCACTTTCACTTTTCACTTTCATGCACTGGAGAAGGAAATGGCAACCCACTCCAGTGTTCTTGCCTGGAGAATCCCAGGGATGGGGGAGCCTGGTGGGCTGCCACCTATGGGGCTGCACAGAGTCGGACATGACTGAAGTGACTTAGCAGCAGCAGCAGCAGCAGAAAAAGGATAAATTATTTCTAGTTGAAAAATTCAAAATATTGTTTATGGCATTTGGTCTGGGCCACAGAAGATAATCAGCTATAGATCCACAGAAGATAATCAGCTATAGATACTGGCTGAACACTGAAAGGAGAGTGACAAATAGCAAATCAAACTGTGCTTCCACATCTAGCAAAATCATGATGGCTATTCTGCCCTCCTCTGGTCCTTCCCGTGAAGAAAAGTGAAAGAAAGAAGCAAGCCCAAGAGGGTGTTATTTTCCGTCTGTGTAGTCTGAGCAGTCACTGCCGTGTCCACCTCTCACAATTGGCAAGAGTGGAAAAGCCAAGGTTCCGGAGATGACTACTCACATGCCATTAGCCCGACGTAAATACATGGCCACGCTGTCTCCAGGAGAGGCTGGAACGTTAATTTTTAGCTAGATTGCCAGGTTCCCAGAAAGAAGAGAAAGTAGATTTGGAGGAATTTTAGCAGGTGGGAAACAAGGAGTCTGCCACAATAGATGTTTGTTGCTTTGTTTTTATATGTTTTACTATTGAATAGTTTTTATACCTTTATATTTTAACATGCTCTAAATCTTATATGCTTTAGAATACACATGGTGCATTTTTAAGAGACTTCTAGTGTAACTTGTACATGTGGCTAATTCAACTCCCAAAGGTAAGTTGTAAGACTGAAGCTATGCAGGCACCAAAGTGAAAATGTGACTCACACTCTGTTTATGTGTTTAACAAGATAAAACCTGTGATCCTCATAGTATTTATTGACTGGTCCTAAGCAGCAGTTTTCAGGATACAAAATGGGCCTTTCTGAGAAGAGTATAAAAATTATAAAAGCCTTGTCCTGGATTATGAGTTGTAGACCACCCAGATAAAAGTATGAATTCTCCATATATTATGATTATTTAAATTACTTTTGAACAAATAATCTCTGTCAGAATCACAATTTAAGAGTCTGCTGCTTCTTTGCCCAGATTGTATCCACTTTGTGATAGTGGCAAAAAAGAACCCCTACGAGACATGTTTAAAGAAATTTTTAAAAAAACAGAGAAATACTTTTAAAGGTCTGTATTAAGAAACAGATAAATAATGCTATTTTAAGGGGTCCCTGCTAAATTTTAGTATCAATGGAGGTTCCTTTTCATGCAGGAGTAAACATTTTTAATAAAAGTGTTTGTTTTATGAAGTTTAATACAATAAGTATTCATTGTATCCCTACATGCTGCAAGAAACTGGGTGGTTTTAATTTAACATGTTCTAATTTGATATTTTCGTTACATGGACTTGATTTTCTAAGGGTAGCTGATTAAAAGGAACTATTTGCTCGATTTTCCTTGCTGAGCCTATGTATATAAAATGCAATAAAATAATACTCCTGCACTCCACTGTATTATATATCAACAAAGTAAAGAGATAAATGAACATTATTATGAATAAACTTTACACCGACAATGATTGTTCCAATGTTTTTAACTCCCTGGGCACCAGAGTCTGTTCTATAACTTCAGGGAGCATGTAAGATTAATGGCATATGGCCAGACTGTATTTTATTTATATATCAATCTGTAACTTACATAAAAACCTCAAGGCAGAAGGGGTCTAAAATTACATGGGAAAGGAAAAAGAATGAGTTCAAGGAAAAAAAACCTCTCTGCATATACTTTGCTTATTAGGCCCAGAATTAGTTATCAGGCTTCCCTTGATGGGTCCTCCAATTTGCTGTCATTGTAATCTGAGGATGGAAACCCAACAGCAGTGCCAACTGAGAATTGATTGAGTAATTTGTAGGAGTGAGGCCCAAAGAACAGTTGAAGTGTTTGTCAGGAGAGAAGTCCACCACGCCACCTTGGA
Organism: Redunca redunca; assembly: GCA_006410935.1. Lineage (NCBI taxonomy): Eukaryota > Metazoa > Chordata > Mammalia > Artiodactyla > Bovidae > Redunca > Redunca redunca. Next base: position 1,021,980 of record SJYQ01000643.1, read on the forward strand.
AAGAAATGAGTGTAAAACTTAGAAATGCAAGAACCACAGCAAGAAAAGCACAACAGAAGAGAATTCTGAAGCCATTCCATGAAACGACCATCTCACCCACTTCTGTACATCTAAAGACATCTCTCTCTTAATTTAACTCAGGTTATTTTTATTTTATTTCCTGTGACAGTTTCTTAATTTCTGGAGGTGTGGGAATGCCTTCATTGTTCCCTAAGCTTCTAAACAAAAAAGATAAAAGCATGATGATTCTTAGAGGGCTAAACAGCATTAGTTTGAAAATTATTCACGTGGCCAGAAAACCTTTTCATAAATCAGTTAGGCTGTTTAGTACATCTGTTATATTTACACTGTTATCAATTGTATTTCCAGTAAAAAGAGCTTTCCATTTGAGAATGATGTAACATTTACATTGGTACTGTTGATATGTCAGTTTCAATTAACAGAAAATTGGATAGCAAATCTAGAAAAGAGGGGCAAAAATAATGGAATGAATCTCTGCTTCAGTGAGACAGAAGCTTCTTTTGAGGTGAGGATGAGGTGGGGGTGGAGTGAGGAGATGAGTGGAGTGATTAATTGACTCAAAAGTAAAACAGAATGCATAGAGCATCTTAAGAACCACCAAATTACTTTCCAACCATTTGCAGACAATTGTATAGATGCTAATTTATTTCCAGGAGATAATTTTTGTATATTAGTGGAATTAAAAAGTCAGCAAAGACCTGTTGTTGCTTTATCCATTATTTATCGAGGAGGAAATGAAGGAGGAGAATGAACATAGATTACAACTGCCTAACCATTCTGAGAATTTTCTGAAGTATTGTGATTTTATACGGACTGAAAACCAGAAGAAAATTGGGAGTTGTTTTTTCATCCTTGGACCCCTACAATTAAAATCAGTGTCTTAGCAATTTTGTCCAGTTACTACCACAGAGTGAAGATGGAGATTTATTTTTCTTTGACTTTTGAAGATAGATGAATGTTAGTAAATGAAAATAGATAGAAATGAATAATTAAGTCCCAAGTTCTCAAGTCAATGTATGTTAAAATGGAACCTTAAAATGAAGTTATTTTCCAAAACCTCTATTATCAATTTAGGCTGTATCTTTGAAACACCTGGAAAATTTTCATATCTTTATCATCCCAACTATTGCTTATCTCTGTTGACTAGTATTTTGTCAAGAAAACGATGACTGAATTCACAGAGTCTCAAAGAAAGTGGCTAATTCATGCATATTCATGTTTTCCTGTTTTAGCTTTTGATAAAACTTGACCACTTTGAGGTCTGTGGGTTAAGCATCAGTACTATCCCCAGATGGCCATTTGCTCTCGTGGGCATCTCTAGGAATTATAGAGATGTTACCAGCTCTGTACTAGGGTGTAGAAGGCAAGAAAAGACTTAAGTCTCCGAGAATCTTATGGGTGGGGAAGGAGAGGCTCCAGAATGAGATCAAAGCAACTGTATCTTAATGCTTCTGCCACTTAGAGTCCCTGAGATTGTTATATTGTTGAATTTGCTTCCCATTCTCTGTTTTTCTGAACATTTTGGATTGTACTTGAATAATTATTCAAGACTCCCTACCATGAAATTCTAGCATTATGCATTTAAAAAATGCAAAATCTATTAAATACTAATATGCTGTGACTCAGATCTCTGAAAGAAAAAGTTCTTTGTTTGTGGCTTGGAACCTGCCATTCTATTTTATTATTGCAGAAGTTCCCAGCAGGCATATTCACCCGGATTTAATTACTAAGCCATAAACGTATCTTTGAAAATTCCCCTTTATACTGAATGCCTAGAAGTAATGTAGAATTGCTTTTTTCAATCATCTTATGCCATGAATCAGACTTCAACAGAGTTTTTTTTTTTTTTCAAATGTTTTTGGAAAGTGAGAAATCACTGAATTGATAATAATATTAGTATGTATGGCACACAAAATAGATAAATGTAGACACTAGTGGGTAAATGTATTGAAGTGTTAGGTATAAAATAGTTACTGGTTACCTAATACTAACATATTACACAAACACATACACGCGCACACATATGTATATGAAAGCTTAACGAAGGCAGCATCCTCATCTGTTTTGCTCATTATTCTGTCCCCAGGACACAGTGCCCCAGCACTTGGCACTTATTTGGGAATTCAATAAAAATGTACTGAATAAACACAAATGTGAAAGAACCAATCATGTCTTATTTATACCCCACATAACTAACATAACATACATGTCTTAGTACTGACAATGGAAGGATTAGAAGATATTTACTTGGCATTAAACATATCCATGCAAATATACAGACATAGGTATGCATTTATATTCAATTACAGATGTTTTGTTTTTTGTCAACTGAAGGAGATCCATTTTCAAAATGATTCATATTTTATGTCAAAGTATAACTGGTGAAATATGACCCTAAGTCTCGGGAGTTTTTAGATCACTGAAAAAAGTATTATTTTTCTCCTTGCTTTGAGTTATTAACAATATAAGAATAGGGCTAAAAGTCTTATAGAGTAGAATGGATTATAGAATGACAAAAAAAAAATCTCTTTAAAATATCCTGTGTATAATTTCCATAGGAATTTTAAGAAAATGATCCAATAAAAGTGAAGCTTTCCAAATATCATGACATTTACAAGATTTTTTGGAAATGCTGAATATTTTTTTTTTTTTCCTCATTATACGATTTTTATTTTTCTCTTTCTGATTCACCTCACTGTATAACAGGCTCTAGGTTCATCCTCCTCCCTAGAACTGACTCAGCCTCATTCCTTTTTACGGCCGAGCCACACTCCTTTGTACATATTTACCGCCACGCCTTTATGCACTCACCCGTCAGTGGACCTCTAGGCTGCTTCCATGTCACAGCTACTGTAGATGCTGCTGGAAGGGACACTGGGGAACATGCACCTTTTTAAATTACGGTTTTCTCAGGGTATGTGCCCAGTAGTGGGTTTGATGGGTCATGTGGTAGTTTTACTCCTAGATTTTAAAGAAATCTCTACACTGCTCTCATGGTGGCTGTATCAGTTTGCATTTCCACCAGAAAATCCCCCCAACAGCACAAGACGGTTCTCTTTTCTCCACACCCTCTCCAGCATTTATTGTTTGTAGATATTTTGATGACGGCCATTCTGACTGGTATAAAGTGATACCTCATTGTCATTTTGATCCGCGTTTCTCTAATAATCAGCGATGTTGAATACTTTGTCATGTGTTTGCTGGCCATCTGTATTCTTCTTTGGAGAAATGTCTGTTTAGGTCTTCCGCCCGTTTTCGATTGGGTTGTTTGCTTCACTTTGAGCTGCATGAGCTACTTGTATATTTGGGGGATTAATCCTTTGTCAGTTGTTGCATTTGCAATTATTTTCTCACATTCTGAGGGTCGTCTTTTCATCTTGTTCATGGTTTGCTTTCCCAAGCAAACACTTTTTAAGTTTACTTAGGCCCCATTTGTTTGGTTTGGTTTTAGGAAATGCTGAATATTTTTTAAATATTGAAAAGTTCTCCACTCTCAATCTTCCTTAAAAGAAAATCCATTGCATTAATAAAGATGAAATTAACAGATTTGGATAATATATTCTAATATGCCCACACATAGAATCTACATGAAAATACAAAAAGCAGAGTAAATGAGAAAACATTTAAGACAAATAAAGAAATATGAATTTCCCTTACTGTTTCCACCACTATAACATTACTTCTAAAAACGTTTGAATAGCTTCACTAACTTCAAAGTTTTTATTATGAAGAATTGATCTTTAATTCAGAAATTACATTAGAACATGTTTTCAATGAAGTACATTTTTGCCCCCCACCATTGTTGTTAAATTTGAAGAAGAATTACATGAAAATAAATTTGGTCACTGAGATATTCAAGTACAACTAGATAATAGTTGACATCACTAATATAACCTAACGCCCATAAAACTTAAGGACAATTCAGATGTCAAGAAAGTAGCTACAAACTAATCATTTTTCCTCAGTGAGAATTGGGAAAAGGTTTAAAAAATATGAAATTTACTACAATCCTGACATCAGTACTGGGCTAAATCATCATTTATTTATTATTCTGTCTTATGAACATATTAAAATGGAACACCTCTAGGCTCATGTACAATAAAATATTTCAGCGTTAAACTAAATAATAAAATGTCAAAGATAAAAGACTGATAACCCACCCAGAAATCTCTCTTCTGTGTCTTAGAAAATCTGTCTAAATAAGTAGACTTTGCAGATATTTTCAGTCCTATTTCCCAAGCCTACACATTCTAAGGTACTAGACTTGGTTTGTCTTTTCTTGACATTACTAAATTGAATTAATGTCTGTAAAGTTTTCTGTATTAAATCTCATTAACAGAAATATGAAATCTAATCATCTCGCAGTGGTGAATCTCGGTTAAAAAATAGAATCAAAGTTGGTATTTTTGTCATTTCCAGGCTGCTGGAAGTTCCAGTTTATAATGCTAATGATACATGTGTATCTGAATCCAATGTTCTGTTTTAATGCCTCTATTTCTTCTCATAGATATTTGAAAAGGAATTTTTATTCCTTCTAATATAATTTCTCAAAAAGAGTAGAGGAGGTCAGACAATAATCCTGCTCTTTCACACTTAATCACCAGTAATAAGACAACATAGAACTGGGTCATTTTATCTACAGCTTCATTATAGTTTGCCTTTGGATACAAGTCCCATGAGTATAGAAAACGTGGTGAATTAATATATGCTAGTTTGACTGATTTCACTGAAAGAATTAGCTAAACGTTCAAAAGAATTTACTGGTCCACTTGGTAAAAACTGCTCTCTGAGTAAGTACATTCTGAGTCTTTGTTTCCTCAGCCACATATCTTCATGCGAGTATAGACACTTAAATACCATTTAAAAAACAACAATAACAACCCAACTATGCTACCCTTAAAGAGTGAATAAATGAAAACTTGAAACAGATTGAGACTTCATGCTGTCACTACAAATACTCCCCCCCTTTTTTTTTCAACCCCCAGTTCATCAATTGACACATATCAGTGACCCCTGCCAGGTTGCCAGGAGCTAGGGGAGGGAGAAGGAGCAAGGTCATGGACTTTCCTACCCCACAGCTGTCATCAGGGCTGCTGAAAGGGAAAAGAGTGGAAGCACGTTCCTGGTAACAGAGAATCATTTTCTGAGGAGATGAGAGTTGTAGGTTGAGTCAGGAGTCTGGTAGCATCATACACTGAGAATCTTTTAGAAATGATGGTATTTCCTATAGTAGGGACAGGGCAGAAGATGAACCCTGGTCTCCCACCAGTTGCCATTCTCCAGATACAGACTGAAGGTTTCTCCCTTGGGATTCCGTCAGAGCAAATCCCAAAGCCTAGTATGGATACATTGTTCCAGTTGTAATTAGAACTGGCCTTCTGCTTTACCAAATTCAAAACGTCCTGTTAAGTTGAGAAGATGTTGTATAAAAATAAATGTTCATTCAGGAAAAGACTTACTTTTACCCCCTAAATCCTAAAATTGGGTTCAGTACGAATTAAGCAATGAAAAAAAAAAAAATCATACCTTTGGCTAAACGCCCCCAAGTTTACTGCCTGGTTTGAAAGCTATCCCTTCTGTCATGTTCTTAATTTAAAAACATGCCCAAATGGAGTTGACAGGAAATGTTTAACAGTAGCCTTTGACAGGCTTCAGATCCTCAAACTTCTTCAGGTTAAAAAAAAAAAAATAGCTGACAACCCCTGGAAAAGCACACCACAATGTTTTCCTCCTTGGAAAACAACTGCACTGAATATTTGTTTATTTTACCATGCTCTGGACTCAGTCTATCATAAAGAAATTTTAAACATTGTTTGGAAAACAGAGATTCCTAGGGTAAACAGATTTCACACAATCATAGAACAGAAAACTGTATGTATGAATATTACCATTTAGATATCCTTAAGTATAGGATACCCAAGAGGTCATTTGATTTTATAATATACCCTGGCTTGTGCATGTAAGCTCAGTTGCTAAATCATACCTGACTCTTTATGACCCTGTGGACTGTAATCCACCAAGCTCTTCTGTCCATGGGATTTCCCAGGCAAGAATACTAGAGTGGGGTGCCATCTCCTTTTTCAGGGGATCCTCACAACCCAGGGACCAAACCAGAGTCTCCTGCATTCACAGGCAGACTCTTTATCACTGAGCCAACCTGGGAAGTCCCACCCAGACTTTAATTCATTTAAAAAGATGCGTTGAAGGACAAAAAGTGTCTTCAAATGCGAGATGTCTGTGTTACATAAATTTATCAGACACGCAAGACTGGTGTAACCAGTGCTATTGCCAGTTTGTATCTGGGGAGTACTACTGTATGCATTGTGCTGTAAACATTATACAGCACAATAAATGAAGCAAAATAGCTGGGAAAATATGTGAGAGGAAAGAGTGGAGAAAGGAGTATAAAATATCTTTATGAACATTAACATAAATGATGGGCTACAATCTTCCAACTTTATTCTTCTGACAAATTGTCTACATAGTAATGTTTTCATCGTACACTATCATTTAGAAACATACTGCACAAACCATATACCTGTAAAAGCTATAGTTTCTTTTGTCAGGTTTGTGGCTATTATTTAGTGCATGTCAAGTATGCTAGTTAGGGGGTAAATTTACAGCCTGTACAGTAACTGGATTTCCTAAACAGCTTCCCTTTGAAAAACAGAATGAAATATCATAGCAATGAGGAACACTGGAACACAAATTCTGTTATATCGAGCCGTTGAGCTTGGCTCTCCTTGTTGCCTAAAGCATCTGTCCATGGTACTAATCCTGCCTGTTAGAATCACCCCTGTAATCACGACATCATTCATTTTGTGCTCATTGTGCTTGGGTTTATATGTCTCCCTTGTCTATAACTTTTCTGAAAACAGAAAGTTTTTTGCATCTCTACTGTTTCTAGCTAATTTTTCAGAAAGTTTAGGTTTGGTCCTTTATTCATTATTTCTTGGTTTATTGCAGTGTTTCTATTGTTCAGTATTTTTTCTTTTATTGTTTTGCTTTCACAATTTGCTTTTCCCTTAACGTAGGCAGACACATTGGTGTTTGTTCTCCTAACCATGCATCCAACCCCTCCCACCTTTAATTATGGAGGGGGAGGGGCTAATAGCTATGGTAGATATACTTTCCTCCTAGAATCTGAACTGGCTTTTAAAATTTGTTTCCCTCCCTTAATTTATAAATATTTTAATCAATAATGTATCTGTTATTTCCCAAGTGAGCCCTCAGAAGTGTGTCTGATGGCCTCACACCAGCCATTCCAAGAGGGCTGCCTCTCATGCAGCTGACACGAGTGAGCCTAGCTAAGTTTTCACCTCTCTCGAGTCCCTGTGTTTTCAGTTAGCCAGCAATGGCACACTCACTCCATCACTGAACCAATGAAATCGGTGTGTTGTGCAAGTTCCCTCTCTCCCTTTTGCTGAGCTTGCATTGCATTTTCCATTGCATACTCAGTCAGAAACTAGCCTGAAACAAAAAGTCAGCCTTCAGAGAATAATACTGTCTCTCCTCAACGTTGTAATTGCACTTGATCAGCATCAGCTCCGCATCAATAATTAGACAAGGGTACAATAATTATGTTGGCAATGAAACAACATAGTCAAAACTTCAGTTATTTTCATGAGGTGACTGTCCAAGGGCTGAAACTGACACTCCCCGTTTACTTATAACATCACAGATGATTGAAAACGGTGTCCTTTGTATTGTTTGCAATATTCTCTTCCGGTTGTGGCCTCACAGACTAACTAAAGAACTAGACTTGCTTTCATCGATGACATACTTGCTTTTAAAAATCTAATTAAAACTTTCTTTTTGGTCCTTAGGTAGAAAGATGGCTCTGCTGAGATAAGCTCTTAATTAATGCACTGAGAGCTTACGAGTCCCACCTCTCAACAGGAATGATTGACGTCCAAGGATACATAAATTACAGTAATTGAGCCCTGCCTCTACCCAGACTTCCTACAGCCAACTCATCAGAGAAGCTAGGTGAGTAGACCAGCATAGAAAGTTATTGAAATATGTTTTTTGCTTTCCCAAAGGGTGAAAGAGACTTTCCAGACTGTTGCACATTTACTATTACAGAAGGCAGGTCTTTTCTTCAGCTTTAAGATGTACATTTTATGTTGATGTTGTTTTGTTTGTTTGTTTGTTTAATTATAAAAATTAGCATTTTAACATAGCCATTGAAACTTAAATAACTACCTTCTCTTCGCAATTTTCAAGCAGCAAGCCCATTATAGTATGCAAAAATTACTTGGCATCATTTGTTGACATTAAATTGTGTTGCATAGCAATGAACACATATGCTGTGGAGGGATTGTTTGAAATCAAATCCATTTGTAGTCCTTGAGTTTGATTTTCAGAAATATGCCTAATTGTAAACACACCTAACCCCCAGCCTCACCAAAGACACATACTGAAATATTAATTTTATGCTTATTTCATTCAGAAAGAAAGTTAGAAGTATTCTGAACCTCCAACTTTCACAGAATCTAATATACTATTTGGTATAATCTAAATAATTTAATGTTCTAAAATAAAATTCAGGGACAAGGTTATTTGCTAAAATTGAAAACCATATTTGTACCATATTTGATGTCTTCATTTATATCTGATAGTTCTATTAACAGGTTTTTAACTGTCTTAAAAATTATGGGAAAAAAACATACTTTCAACTATTGTCAAGGAAATATGAATAATACAGGAATTAAATTTTTTACAATATATCACTAAAATATATGTATTATTCAGATGAAATACAAATAGGGTTTGAGTTTTACTAGGTAAAATTTTACAAGGCAAAAGTAAAGGAATGAAGGCCACAAAGAAAACTAGATTAAGAAATAATTAAGCTTAACAGTGTTACATCAAAATGAATAGAGGTGGAAAAGGAAATAGAGTAAAAGGGAAAAAATACCAAACGATAGAAGCACTGCAGTTTTACAAGTAGTAAGTAAAATATTGAACCCAAACATTCCAAAAACTCAGTANAAACAGTTATTCAGTGTTGCTTATATATCAAGCACCGTTTTTGGTGCTAGGGTTGTAACAGTAAGTGAAACAGATTTTTTTAAAATTCTAGCTCTCATGGGGCTTATATTCTTGTGGGGAGAAACAGATGATACAAAACATTATAAGAGTATAAGAAGTGACTGTGTGAGAGAGAGAGACAGAGGAAAGAGAAAGGGAAGTAAATACTATGAAAAAATACCAGGAAGGATTATTTGAAGGTGTTATTGAGAAAGTGATATTTAAGTAAAACCTTGAAGGAGCAGAGAAGGAGCCATATGGGTAGCTTGGATAAAGCCCCAAGTAGGAAAGAATAGCACATGCAAAGGCCCTGATAAAATATTTACCTGGTGGAGAAAAGGAGCACAAAGGAACTAAAAGAGCTGGACTGGACAGGAGTGTGGGCCAGAGTGGGAGAGCACCAGAGAATCACGGAGCTGGAGACCACTAATAGATTTTAGCTTTTAATCCATGTAACATGGGAAGCTTTTAAGTGATTTTGTTTTTCTGGAAGTAGAATATTGGATGATTTTGAGTAGAGAGATAAGGTGACCCTGATGTATGTTTTGAAAGGACATCCCTGGTTGCTCTGTTGAAAAGACACTCAATAAAAGAAAGGGCAGAAGCAGGGACAGTAGTTATGAGACAACTATAGTAATCCAGATGAGAGATGATGGCAGTTTGGACCAGGGTGGTGAAAGAGGCAGTGACAACGTGTGATTTTACATTCCAACTATATTCAGAAGGTGACACTGATAGAATTTGCATGAGGTCTGAGATGGACTGCCAGTGAAGGAGCCACAGGTTCAGTTCCTGGGTCAGGAAGATTCCCGGGAGGAGGAAATAGCAACCCACTCTAGTATTCTTGTCTGGAGAATCTCATGGACAGAGGAGCCTGGTCAACTATAGTCCACATGGTCGCAAAGAGTCGGACACAACTGAGCAACTGCGCATGAATGCATTTAGTTAGAAGGAGGAAGAAAGTTTTATATTATTTGAGATAAAAGCACTAACAGTTTATAGCTATAAAGAATGACTCAATTGATAGGGGGAAATTGATGATGCAAGAAAGATGTGCTGGAGTTCTCCATATATAGGTGAGAGAATATCAGGCTTTACGCAAACGGGGAGGGAGGCACCTGCAGAGAGAAGCTGGCATCAACAGGTGCAAATGCAGAAAGATGGGAAGATGAGGCGAGAGCTTGTGGAAGATCTCTTCTAGCTGCTCTGTTTCATTTTAATGCTGTAGAAGCAAGGGCATCATCTGACACTAAGTATGGTCAAGGTCTGAAGATATAGGAGAGTGTGTGAAATTGTGATGGACTGGAGTGTGAATAGAGTGTGAAAATAACATAAGAACCACAAAGCACGAAGGCTGCAAAAGGAGATCAGTGGTCAGGAATTTAGGGTAAGACCAATGTGTAGGGTTGCATGTTTTTGTTTACTATATTCAGTTGTACAAATACCTGTATAGAGTAAGCAGTGTTGGTGTAACAGTGGTTAGGATTTTGCCAGGGGAATATCAAGAAACTCAGGAGGGCAGATGAGTTCATGCATTTATGTTTGTTTCCAGATTTGCATTGATCTTGCTTATCATATCTTCTCCAGTACCAAGCTCTTTTAGTTATAGTAGCACTTGGGATATATATATTGCAATACGATATATGATACCATCAGGTGATGTTCATTGCTCCTTCCTGAGGATTCTTCTAGCAATTTGTGAATACTTAGTCATTAACCTAAAAAACCTTATTATCATTTTATCATGTTAAAAAATTCCAGTTGATTTTTAAATTTTTGTTAAGTTGCTTTCATCTTTATAGATTTCAGGAAAATTCACACCTTTATACTACTACTATACAATATTCTTATTCACGCTTACTAGGCCTTATCATTTGCTTATTCTATTCTGAGGTCTTCAGCAGAGTTTTACAATTTCTTATATAGGCCCTACACATTATTTCTATTATAAGTACATGCACATACGCATCATCCCTTGTGTTTTCTTGATCAATAATAGAATAACAGGGAATTCTCTGGCAGTCCAGTGTTTAGGGTTTCGTGGTACAGGTTTGATCCCTGATCAGAGAAATAAGATTCCTCATGCTGTGAAGGGTGGCCAAAAAGAATAAAAAAAAAAAATAGAACAGAGAAAAGAAACTATTATACTCAGAAGCCATCAAATTCATTCATTAATTTGCTTGATAGATATTGAACTATTTCAATATTTAAATTGCTAATTCAAAACATCTGATGTTTTGCCTATGTTTTTGTGAGTGACAATTTGTTCAAGAGCCAAAAGGTAAGTAAAGAAACAGAAATTTCATATTTTCAGAGGTAGGTGTACCTAAAGTGAGCATCCTCATTTCATAAAATGAGTAAGTTGTAAAAATAAAATATGCTAGGTTGGATAATCATCTATAATGTTAACAGTCCAATTGCTTGTCATGTAGAGGAAGGTTGTGCTTTAATTAAGCAATAAGACATGACAGGGTGTGAATTATGGAGTAATAATTCTTGTCTACTGTATTGTTAGACAAAAGGCCGAGGGCCAGGTGTCACTGCATACACCATGCACAAATTATTACACTGTAATTTAAACCTAGAACATTGTAGAATATATTCTAAAATATTTTTCTAATAACTTGGCAAAACGAGAAATGTAGGTTGGATATATTTCTTAAATTCTATGTTATAGGACCTCAACTACAATGCTGAAAGATCAAAAGCCTAAAGGAAAGCATTTATTTGGGGGTAAAAATATAGCAGCAAAAGCCAGCAAAGTTAGCTTCATAGTTGATTACTCTCTAACCAGTATTTTTATATAGGAGATTCCTGGGAAGATGATACATTGACTTTTCTCCCTATGATTAGGGAAAAGTGGTCAGAGCTAAATTTTGAGAAATTTTAAGAGGAGTCCTTTTAGGCTTTATTTTCCTTCACAAAGCAATGCTAACTAACAAATAACTCTTAACAGAAGCCCTCCAGAAAATCATGTATCTTCCTGAAAGAACTTGGCAAAGAGTGGAACAATTTTACAGAATTTTGTGTCCTTTTCAAATCAGTGGGATTTGTAATCCCAACACTTTGCCCCCATAATGTACCATTTTGAAAGTCCTCTTTTGTAAAGACATTAAAATAGATCTCTTATCACAAGAAAACACATTGTTTGAAATACTGCCTTTTTTTTAAAAAAAAAGAAAAAGAAAAACTCATTTTTGCCCATTCAAAAGGAAAATGTTTGAGGGCGAGTATGTGATTGTAATAAAGAGAAAGTCTACTTGCTTTTCATCTCAGAGCACTCTGCCTAGCAGTGTTTCAAAAGATGATTTCTTTTTAAAGTTATTATAGTTTTATGCTTTCATTGCCAAGATTGTATACTTTTAAGATGGCGATGTATTAACAAGTTTGACTTCTTTTGTGAATATCACAAGATAAAAGTTACAACCTTGGACCATTAATTTTGTCTCAGGGTCTCCTTCAAATTAATACATTTTGTCACCAAATTTGACCTCTTTCTGGAAGTGGGGGAACCAAAGAGAATTTAACACAACAGATCAAATATAAAATATATTTAAAGGATCTATAGAAACACCCACCTGCCCAAAATATGTCTCAATGTCTTATGATAGGACCATTAATTATTTACAATTCTGGATCAGTGTTTTGGTGTTGAATATTCCCTTATTAAAATTAAACCTCTCCCAAGACAGTGACACAGAATCCAGTTATCAGTTATTAATATATCAGTTGGTCTCTTTGCTGAAGTGATAGATTTAGGCTATAGATTTGTTCTCATTCATAACAGAAAACAGGGATGAAATGAGACAAAAGAATGAAATAGTTTTATGCATATGAGAAAGTTTCCAGCCCTGAAACTTGAGCTAGATGTTATTATGACAGTCCTTAGCTACTGAAAGGTCGTTTGAAAACACACAAGTTTCATGGGCAGAGGTTAAAAGAACTCAGAGAAAAGGGAGAATGATGAGTTCTTTATGCAAGAAAGAATCATGTCTTATCTGGTGACTAATATGTGTCTTAAATGATGAAAAAGGTAGGGAAAACCAAAGAAAATTTATTTTTTAATACTTAATGGATTTACCCATTCTATAACTTGTATTAGATCCATGGGTCTACCACAACAACTAAAGAAAACCATTTTTTAGCACTTTTTACTTGTTTCTGTTTCACTGAGTTAGGCATGGTTGACTTTTCTACTCAGTGGCTCCCAACAGATCATTTTCTGGACTTAAAGTGCAGTAGGATTTTACTCCAAATTTCTTAGGGAGTGGGAGACTATAACTCTCTTTGACTTCTTCTCCAAGATTTATTGTGTCAGTTTTGGACAACCCACATGACGGGTAATTTTTAGAAAGTTTAACAAAAACTTATAGAATTATCCTTAGAAAACCATGATATAAAAGTATGCTGTTAGCTTGGAACAAGGTCAATATGTAACAAGGCTAAATAAAAAGCATCCATTCATTTTTATAAAAGGATTATCAGTTACTTTGTTTTGATTTTTATACTAGTGTGTCCTTGCTTTAGGCCCTATTAACTTCTACAGAGACATAATTACTTGAGGATGTTTTAGAATGCGGTAAGTTGTAAAAGAAATCATTTCACAGGTTGGTTGTTGGTTGGGTCTATGTCCACACGTGCTAAGTCACTTCGGTCGTGTCTGACTCTTGGCAACCCTGTGGACTGTATCCAGCTGGCTCCTCTGTCTCTGGGATTCTCCAGGCAAGAATACTGGAGTGGGCTGCCATTTCCTCTCTCAAGGGATCTTCCTGACCCAGAGATTGATTCAATCAGCTTTTCTTACGTCTCCAACATTGGCAGGCAGATTCCTTATCACTAGTGTCACCTGGGAAGCCCAACCATGCCTAAGTGTTAACTGATCATTTCATTCAACAGATAAAAATAGCTTTTTATGTTTGTTATGATAAATTATTAGCATGAATTTTGTGGAAAGATTGATACTGGGTATTCAACATAATTCTATCAATATTAACAATAACTCTGCAGGATTGGGGATAATTTCTGGATTAAGAAGTACAGGTTTATAGAGATCCTCAGTAAGTAAGAGGTGGGTCCAATCTTCTAACACAATACCATGATTTGAAAAAATATTATTTTCAGTGAATCAGAGTGTCTTCTGCAGAACTTAAGAGTCAGAATATTTTTTTAATATGATATTTAGTCATCACAAAGCTCTTCTTAAAAAATCTGACATCTTCCCAGTCTATGATCCAGGACTATTAAGTTTCTTCCATTTTCCATTCTTAGAACTCTCTCCTTATATATTGTTATGAACTTCCATTCTGCTCCAGAATCCGTTACACATATTCAAAAACATAACAGCAGAAATAAGCTCTGGATAAGTGACAACCATGAGCACAAGCCTTGTCACACCAGGGACTGACAGTCAGTTCCACAGAAAGGACCCCATGATCATAGACATGAAGCAAGATCCTCCTTTTTCCTTCACCCAGGTTTGGTTTCCTTCCATTAGATTAATTAGTGTCACACACTGTCTGCTGAAATGGGGGTGAGAGTTGTGATTCAGTACTACTATCATGATCATTTGGGATAAAAAGTACAAAAATACTGACCTGTAAATAAAGGTCAGATAGAAAAGAAGACCCAAAGTCAGCATCATAACATTCATGTTCAAGTGTTAGTGTATCTGTTTAGTTGTGTCTATATGTTTTTTTGTAATCCATCAACTTGACTCCTGTATCATTCCAAACATGATTTTCCTGCTTTTTGTTTCAATTTGTTTCACCAAAGTTGCTGTTTTTAAAGTCTATGGCTTAAAACCAGCAGCCTGGACTCATATTCCTAATTTCTTTCCTATTTAGGCAGTTGGTTTTGATATTCCCAATCTCACAACATTGTAGCAGCTCAGCAGGCCCAAGTCCTCATTTCTGACAAGGTCATTCATCATACAAGTTGTTGACTTCCTTGTTACTACATTTGGATTTAAAGTGGAATGTAGGTACCAATCAAAACCAAAGTACAGAAAATAATACTTATTATCTCACACTACAATGACATTGTTTTATTTTTTTGGAGCAAGAATTATGAGCAACACACCCCAGTTTTATTTTCTCAAACCCCTGCTGTATAGACAGCCTAGAACAGAGAGTAATGTTATGAAAAAATAAAGTCAACAGTTGCTAGAAATTTGTTTTGCTTCCAAAATAGAAGGAAAAAACATATCTTTTAAAAATCGTCACATGCAATATATAACCAAGTTTAAAAAAAAAAAACAGTACTAAAAAACAAACTAAAAATAGCTCAGTGGTAATTTAATAACTGTCATGACTCATTCCATCTGCTGGAAAGAGTTTAAAACCTTTACCTGCTGCCGCTCACATGATCGAGATTGAGAGTTCAGAGCCGAAAGCTAACATCTGATGCGGAAGTATGTGATCCAATTCATCTATAAGTTCATTTTTCTGCTTAATAATGTTACACTATCTGTTGAAAGGAAATAAGAATCCCCAAGTTTTGAAGTGTAAGAAAATAAGACACAAAGAACTAAAATATATCTGTGTACTACTAGCACTGGGACACCTGAAGGTAAGCACGTGTACCTGGCCCTCTGCAAACTCTAGGTTGGGTGTGCTTCACACAGGGATCCTTTGAAAGTGAGGAGTGATTGCAATCCTATATAAGAGGCCACTGTCAAAGCATAAAAGAGAATAATATCTCCCCCACGAAAGTGAGAGCAGAGGCAACCTCTGCCACTGACTCCTTCTCTCTTGGATTCCCCTCCCAACTCTCCATAATTCAAAACAGGCAGGCAGCAGGCTGTACAGATGGAGAGGCAACAGCCAGAGTCCACATGGAGCGTTATAGATCTGGCTAGTTGTCTAGTTAACAGTCAGCTATTTTTGGATAATACCCACAGTTGTTTTACAAAAATGAGACAAAAGATGGATTTATCCTGAGTTCATATATAAAAATAATTGTACAGGTTGGGGCTTGGGTGGAAGCCATTTTTTTACCTACAAACAGCTTGTGGATGACTCAGGCTGACTTCCTTTGCAATCGGCAGCAAACAGACTCTGTTGAAATGATACTGTGGGTCATACTATAAGCGGCATATTCCACAATCGTATGTCCCAGAAAGAAACGTTTTAGGCACTAGTTATTATTTTCATGGAGTTTTGTTTTTGACCTTGAACAGGCAGAGACATTTAGGAATACCCTTGCCTGTCATACAATCAAGAGGTACAAAGGGGGCACTGTGTTACCTATCAGTTCAGTTCATGTCAGTTGCTCAATCCTGTCAGACTCTGTGACCCCATGGACTGAAGCACACCAAGGCTCCCTGTCCATTGCCAACTTCCAGAGTTTACTCAAATTCATGTCCATTGAATCGTGATGCCATCCAACCATCTTATCCTCTGTCGTCCCCTTCCCCACCCCCTAAATCTTTCCCATGATCAGGGTCTTTTCCACTGAGTCAGTTCTTCCCATCAGGTGGCCAAAGTATTGGAGTTTCAGCTTCAGCATCAGCCCTTCCAATGAATATTCAGGACTGATTTCCTTTAGGATGGACTGGTTGGATCCCCTTGCAGTCCAAAGGACTCTGAAGAGTCTATTCAACACCACAGTTCAAAAGCATCAATTCTTTGGCACTCAACTTTCTTTATAGTCCAATTCTCACATCCATACATGACTACTGGAAAAACCATAGCTTTGACTAGATAGGCCTTTATAAACAAAATAATGTCTCTGCTTTTTAATATGCTGTCTAGGTTGGTCATAACTTTTCTTCCAAGGAGCAAGTGTCTTTTAATTTCATGGCTGCAGTAACCATTTGCAGTGACTTTGGAGCCCCCCAAAATAAAGTCTGTCACTGTTTCCACTGCTTCCCCATTGATTTGCTATGAAGTGATGGGGCCAGATGCCATCATCTTAGTTTCCTGAATGTTGATTTTTAAGCCACCTTTTTCACTCTCCTCTTTCACTTTCATCAAGAGGCTTTTTAGTTCTTCTTTGCTTTCTGACATAATGGGGGTGTTATCAGCATATCTGAGGTTGTTGATACTTCTCCCAGCAATCTTGATTCTAGCTTGTGCTTCATCCAGCCCAGCATTTCTCCCTGCATATAAGTTAAATAAGCACAGTGACAATATATAGCCTTGACATACTCCTTTCCCAATTTGGAACGAGTCTGTTGTTCCATATCCAATTCTAACTATTGCTTCCTGACCTGCATACCAGTTTCTCAGGAGACATGTCAGGTGGTCTGACATTCCCATCTCTTGAAGAATTTTCCACAGTTTATTGTGATCCACACAGTCAAAGGCTTTGGCATAGTTATTAAAGCAGAAATAGATGTTTTTCTGGAACTCTCTTGCTTTTTCGATGATCCAACAGATGTGGGCAATTTGATCTCTGGTTCCCCTGCCTTTTCTAAATCCAGCTTAAACATCTGGAAGTTGATGATTTATGCTGAAACCTGGCTTGGAGAATTTTGAGCATTACTTTGTTAGCATGTGAAAGGAGTGCAATTGTGCGGTAGTTTGAGCATTCTTTGGCATTGCCTTTCTTTGGGATTGGATTGAAGACTGACCTTTTCCAGTCCTGTGGCCGCTGCTGAGTTTTCCAAATTTGCTGGCGTATTGAGTGCAGCACTTTCACAGCATCATCTTTCAGGATTTGAATCAGCTCAGCTGGAATTCCATCACCTCCACTAGCTTTGTTCTTAGTGATGCTTCCTAAGGCCCGCTTGACTTCTCATTCCAGGATGTCTGGCTCTAGGTGAGTGATCACACCATCGTGATTATCTGGATCCTGAAGATATTTTTTGTATAGTTCTTCTGTGTATTCTTGCCACTTCTTCTTAATATCTTCTGCATCTGTTAGGTCCATACCATTTCTGTCCTTTATTATGCCCATCTTTGCATGAAATGTTCCCTTGGTATCTCTAATTCTCTTGAGGAG
>SJYQ01000643.1:1039994-1065611 GCA_006410935.1 Redunca redunca
TGATCACTGGTGGAGGCTTTCTTATCTCTCCTTGCTATTCTTTGGAACTCTGCATTCAGTTGGAATTCTGCATTCAAATGGGTATATCTTTCCTTTTCTCCTTTGTGTTTTGCTTCTCTTCTTTTCATAACTGTTTGTAAGGCCTCATTAGACAACCATTTGCCTTTTTGCATTGCCTTTTCTTGGGGATGGTCTTGATCACTGCCTCCTGTACAATATCACAAACCTCCATCCATAGTTCTTCAGGCTGTCTATTAGATCTAGTCCCTTGAATCTATTTCTCACTTCTACTATATAATCATAAGGGATTTGATTTAGGTCATACCTGAATGGTCTAGTGGTTTTCCCTACTTTGTTCAATTTAAGTCTGTATTTGGCATTAAGGAGTTCATGATCTAAGCCACAGTCAGCTCCCAGTCTTGTTTTTGCTGACTGTATAGAGCTTCTCTATCTTTGGCTGCAAAGAATATAATCAGTATATTTCAGTATTGACCTTCTGGTGATGTCCATGTGTAGAGTCTTCTCTTGTGTTGTTGGAAGAGGGTGTTTGCTATGACCAGTGTGTTCTCTTGGCAAAACTCTATTAGCCTTTGCCCTGCTTCATTCTGTACTCCGAGGCCAAATTTGCCTGTTACTCCAGGTATTTCTTTACTTCCTATTTTTGCAGCCCTATAATGAAAAGGATATCTGTTTTGGGTGTAGCAGTCGCCATCTACTGTCTTGCTGGGGCTTGTGTTACGTATATTTTCATCAAAATAATGGCCCAGGGCTCCTTGGCCAGCAGGCGACACCCAGGAATGCTCTTGGAACTTGGGGGTTTAATGAGGCTTGATTCATTTATGTAGTGAAACGATGTGAGAAACGGAAGCAACCGTATAAAATTGACAAGCATATTCCTTGTAAAACACTTTTTATAGACGTAGTTATGGTGGCAGATGTTGAAGCTATCATTAAAGCTATAAATCAGTTTACAGATAACAAATCTTCAATCCAGTGACCAACAATCACAATAGTATATTTGACAAGAGCAAACTTGAAGTTATTTGTGCTAACTTTAACAAAATACAAAGGATAGCATTTTATTAATTATTGAATTATAAATTATTAATAATTTAATAATTNTATTAAATTATAAATTATTAATAATTTAATAATTATTAATTATTGAACCTACCATTTGCAAGTAGGGTGTTCTGTAGATTCAGTAATTTGTATATATGTGTATTGAGATAAGCATGCACACACATGTAAAAACTGTAGTCTTGCTCTCAATTTGCTTATAATACAATAGAGAGAAGATTTATGCAAAGTAAGCCAATTTTGTAAGAAAAGTACAAATAACAAGCTTTAGAAAGTTCAGTAAAGAGAGAACGTATTTGGGTAGAGAAAGAAAAAAACATTTCGTGGATAAGAAAGATTATGAAATCTACCATCAAAAGATGATGAATAACACTTCAAATAGTAAAGAAGGGAAGGACATTCCAAAAGGAAGTGGTTAACAAAGGAATCACCATGGGAATTTATCAACTGAGTTTAATAATTACTAAGCCAGTCTCCAATCTGGCTAGAACATGAGAATTGTGATTGAGAGATGGTTAAAGTAAAGTAAAAGATGGAAAGGTAAGCAGGACCAGATTCTGCAGCACCATGGATGGCAGGCAAACATGACTACAGTCAAGATTTTATTTCATAATTGGATAATTGTAAAGAATTTCTACTTGTCCCATAGCAATCCAGGGCTGACACGTTTCTCCCATTATTAGCTAAGACTTTTCATTAATCTTACTTGCAATCCCAGAAAACTGACATGTTAATGTATATGGCCCAAAGGATTACCCTACTCTTGATGTTTGTTACTTTTCCAAAGGGACTGTCAAGGTTGTGTATTTTATTAGATTTTAGAAAGTCCAATCTCAAGTGCAACCTTGAGTTTCCTCTGGTTGCCAGTGTGTGCTTCCTCGTTTCTCCTGCCTCAGATTTCAGGTGTAGCTCACTTACAGTTGTTTGGAAAATTCTATTGTTCAGGTGCCAGTAAATTAGGGTGACTATGTCCTTGGCATTTCCCCACATCCCAGACACCAGGTTATGTTCTTTGCTTTTTATTCTGATGCTAATTAAAAGGGATAAAAAAACAGTTCACCCTAATTTTATGCCTAGTTCTTTGCAGTTATTTGCATTCAGCTCATTAGTTTGTTTTAGTGTGACCTTTCTTACGTTTTTGAAAATATTAGTTTCATGAAGATTCTTTCCTTTTTATCATTTTCTGTAGAAAAGTCAATAAAATATAAATGAAGAAGTGATTTTCCCAGTATAACATGATTCTAGGAAAGGAACTCAGACTGTTCTGGTCACCAATCATGTTGTTGAATAGTACGAAGTTTGAGTCAGCCAATTAAAAAAAAAGTATTGAGAACATAGACAATGCCAGATGCCTGAATCTAAACATAAAAGGTTGAAGTGGCCATTCAGAAATCAGACCAAATATTTACAATCATTATCAGCATATATGGCCAAAATCCAACAATTTTTACCCCAAACGTGTGTTCCAAAAGAGATACTCCAGCATCTGAGGCCCAGTGACATCAGCACCCAAAACTGTCACCCTAACCTTTGTGAGGTTCCCCCCTGACCTACTGATCCCCTGAGGACTGTTACGAGGATAGACTACAGAATCTGAAAGCACGTGGTCGATCCAGGTCTGATGGATGACTCTTATGCTAGTCGTGCTGGCAAGACTGCCTGGATTTCTCTGCTTTGTGGTGGAGAAATATTGTGCAAGCTCTTACTTGACTGAGTGAAAAGCAGACCAGTTGTCATCTCTGGTGTTTATCAGCCCATCAGCTGCAGTTGAGACCTTTCTTGGGAAATACATGATGACACACCAAATATCTAGCTACTCCTCAGTGAGTGCTTCTGTGCCATAGGAGCTGGCCCCCGATCAAGGCAAGGAGCTTGGATTAGGAAAAGAGAGTCGATGGCCGTAAGGGTCTCCCAAACGAAGGGGAGGTTGGGAAAGGAGTAACTAATAGCTTTCCCCATATGCTTTCTCTAGACAAGAGTGAAATAAGTCAGAAAGAGGAAAACAGGCATCATATATTAATTCATGTATGTGGAATGTAGAAAAATGGTACAGATGAACCTATCTGCAAAGCATAATAGAGACAGATGTAAGAAAACAAACGTATAGACACCAAGGGGAGGATGGAAGGGTGGGCTGAATTGGGAAAGGGGGATTGAAATATATACACTATTATGTGTATAAAGCAGATAACCAGTGAGAACCTACTGTAAGGCACGGGGAACTCTGCTCAATGCTCTGTGGTGACTTAAGAAGGAGATCCAAAAAAGGGATGTATGTAAACATACAGCTGACTTTGCTTATGCTGTAGCAGAGACTAACACAATACTGTAAGGCAACTATACAACAATAACATTTTGTTAAAAAAAGAAATAACCAGTTTTCTTCTGCCCAGTTCTCCTGGTGAAACAAAAGACATCCTCCCTGTCTTCTTTCCAGCAGCATAAATAAGGAGGAAACCAGCTACAGTTTGAAGAGGGAAAGGGAGAGACAGTTTCATTTGGATTTGGTTCCTAAATGATATATTTCAGGATTACTTCTTTAGCAAATAGATAAAATTCTCTGATTTTATTTTTAAAAAAAGAATATACATATATAGTTCATCACACTCTTAAAAAAAAAAAAAATGGAAGCCAAAGAAGCAAGTGCTGTAGAAAGGGTAAAATTGCCTGCTGTGTGTTCCAAGGTGGCCTGTGCAGGCAACAGGAGTAATAGGAATGATTAAACCCTGTCGGATGGGGTTAGGTCTGGAGCTTTCTTGCCTCATGACAGGCTGTGACAGTCGAGTGGCGCTGAAGCAGAACAAACGACGGTGGCAGTTTGCTGTGAGCAGGGCAACTGTCAAAACTGCTGTCCAGAAGCAAATGCTGGGGATAACAACCAGCAAAGTTTGCAACCTGACGACTCAAATGCTGATGGCCACGATGTCTTCACAGTAAACTCCAGGTTACAGTTCCCGCCTGGGGCTTTCCACCCTCATGCTCAGGACTGCCAACTCTTCCTGTGCTCCTATGCTCTGGGCACGGTCAATTTCCATATTATAACAAAGCCTACCTTCCTTGGGAAAGCACTCACTCATCCTCGCATGACCCACATGGAAATGCTCATACTCATAGACTAGCACGTAAGCCACACATATGGAGTTTATCATGCTTCATGTTTGGTGTGGTCGTCTGCCATCCAAAAAAGAAAAGGCCCATCCATGTGTGAAACTTAGTTCCAATTACATAGCTGGAAGAATAGGTTACAGCACAGATGCAAACCCGCCATCACAAATAGGGTGAAATACTTCACACCCAAAGCAGAAACAGTGAACTTAGCATTGTCACCAGTTTCTTGAAAAGCTGAAAAAAAAATTACTTTACACCCATGTGGCTTCACAGGTTTTTATTAGAAGCCACAGTAGACACTTTTCACCAGCAGTAAATGAGAAACCTTTCCACATTGTAATAACATGGGGAGAGGTTCTCAGCCTCTATCATCCTCCAGGAATTCTCCCATTGAGTTTCCATAGGTTGGAGGGCTGAGAAGGTGGCCCACGGGGTCTCTAACACAGAAGCTCAATTTTAACATTGCATCCTGTCATATTTCTCATGTTTGGGAGAGTCCAATAGAAAAGGTGTCATCTGAGTCTGCAATTTGCAAAGTGCTGGGCATCTTACCTCTGCTGAGATCAGATGGTCCAGGTGTGATATAAACCAGGAATTTTTAGTTCCTAACATCAATTATCCTCTCTGAGAAACCTCAATAGACTCCATGTGCGCTTTACAAGCTAGTGATCTCAGGACAAGAAGGCTTAGAGTTAAGCAAAAGGCTTACCTCTTACATCCAGTTAGTAAAAGTTATGATATGAATTTTAGATTACTTTTTATGGGAATCTAGTTGATTTACAATGCCATGTTCATTTCAGATGAGTACCAAAGTGAATCAGTTATACACACATATATATCCACTGTTTTTTAGATTCTTTACCCACTGGGCTTCCCTGGTAGCTCAGATGATAAATAATCTGCCTGCAATGCAGGAGACCTGGGTTCGTTCACTGGGTTGGGAAGATCCCCTGGAGAAGGGAATGGCTACCCACTCCAGTATTCTTGCCTGGAGAATCCCATGGACAGACCATGGGGTAGCGAAGAGTCGGACCTGACTGAGCAGCCAGCACGTCACTCCCGGGTCGTTACAGAATATTGAGTAGAATTCTCTGTGCTGTGCAGTAGCTACACAGTTATCTCTTTTGTGTGCAGTGGTGTGTATATGTCAATCCCAATCTCCCAGTTTATCCCTCCTTTCCCCCTTGGTATAAAATATTTACCTCTTGAAGGAAAAAAAAAAAAAACACCACATACTTATATACCTAAATTAATTCATAAGATCTATGATTTAGAAGTTTCATCTTCCTTAACCTGAAGTGGCAAACAAAATCATTCCACTTCTACTGTGAGGAAGGAGAACCTGTTTTTTAAAAAGAGCAGTAAATTAGCTGGTGCTGGAAGCATCTATTTTCTTGCCTTCATCACTGCCAACTCCCTCTATTTGCTTTGATCTATGATTTGCAGGCTACTATTATTGTTTATGTGTTCTACAATTACGACCAGTGACACCTCCCCTTTGCCAGCCCAGAGCCACAAATAGGAAAGGAATAAATGCTGTTTATTGTGACAGTCTGCCTTTTCTTGGTGAAACAATGACAAACTATGCCACTGACAGCTCTCTACTGTCTTCGCTGCTGCTCCGCAGCTCACTTCTTGAGTGTTCAGCACTGACAGTAGATGGACTTTAATAAAAATGCCTAGTGAGAATCTGTTGCATTCATTTACCTCCCAGTGAGCTCCTTGGGGGCATTATATTGGATTAAAACACAAAAGACCCAGAAGTGTGAGGACACTTTAATGACTTTTGTATCTCTTTTGGGCAGGGGCAGGAGCCTTCCTAGCTTAACAAGGATCTCTATCCACTAAATTACTTAACTTCTTAAATGTATCTGGGCTTCCCTGGTGGCTCAGCTGGTAGAGAATCCGCTTGCAGTGCAGACCTGGGTTCAATCACAGGGTTAGGAAGATCCCCTGGAGAAGGGAATGGCTCCCCACTTCAGTATTCTGGCCTGGAGAATTCCATGGACCAGTCCACAGGGTCACACAGTCCACAGATAATGTGAAGAGAAAACGCAAAACAGCCATTTGTGAATTTTTTGAAAGATTTCCAATGCCTCAGCCTGGGAACTTTTAGTAGAGCAGCAACCTCCTGGAATCACTGGAAGGACCAAACTCTGTGAGTTTTTCCAAAGGGCCTATACTAATTAGCTTCTTAAGCTCTGTTAAGATGGTGCGTTTACTGGATAATTGCACCTAACGGAACAGAATAGATGAATAAATAAAAGAGTCACTACAAGTTTTGTATGCCCAACTTTGAGCTAAGTGCAGCCTTGTAAATATATGACAGCCGGCCTGCCTCATGTGATGTCATTAGTCAGAAAAGTTACTAAAAGCCAGTACCTAGCTCTGGTCTCAGCAAGACTGCATTTAGGGATGTAAAGTTCTGTTTCTTCCTGTTAAGTGTTTTGTGAAAAAATGCCCCTCTCTGGGATTTCACTCTTAAGTAAATTTAAACAGTGACAACAGCAACAAATACCTGTTTTGTGTACATGTGCTCAGTCGTAATGGGCTTCCCTGGTAGCTCAGCTGGTAAAGAATTTGCCTGCAATGCATGAGACCCTGGTTCTATTCCTGGGTCAGGAAGATCCCCTGGAGAAGGAAATGGCTACCCACTCCTGTATTCTTGCCTGGAGAATCCCAATGGACAGAGGAGCCTGGCAGGCTAGAGTCCATGGGGTCACCAAGAGTTGGACACAGCTGAGCTTGACTAGTCACAGCACAGCACAGCTCAGTTCCTAGGTTGTGTCCAACTCTTTGCAACCCCATGAACTGTAGCCCTCCAGGCTCCTCTCCATGAAATGCTCCAGGCAAGAATACTGTAGTGAGTTGCCAATTCCTACTCCAGGGTATGTTCCCTGGGTCTCCTGAATCAGCAGGCGGATTCTTTATCAATTCAAAGACTCCTACTCCTTGGAAGGAAAGTTATGACCAACCTAGACAGCATATTAAAAAGCAGAGACATTACTTTGCTAGCAAAGGTCCATCTAGTCAAGGCTATGGTTTTTCCAGTAGTCATGTATGGATATGAGAGTTGGACTATAAAGAAAGCTGAGCACCAAAGGATTGATGCTTTTGAACTGTGGTGTTGGAGAAGACACTTGAGAGTCGCTTGTACTGCGGGGAGATCCAACCAGTCCATCCTAAAGGAGATCAGTCCTGGGTGTTCATTGAAAGGACTGATGCTGAAGCTGAAACTCCAATACTTTGGCCACCTGATGCAAAGAACTGACTCATTAGAAAGTATCCTGATCTGGGAAAGATTGAAAGTGGGAGGAGAAGGGGATGACAAAGGATGAGATGGTTGGATAGCATCACTGACTCAATGGACATGAGTTTGGGTGAACTCCGGGAGCTGATGATGGACAAGGAGGCCTGGCGTGCTGCAGTCCATGGGGGGTTGCAAAGAGTCAGACACAGCTGTGCCACCTCTTGAGGAAGAAGAAGAAAAAAAACACACACAAAAATGTTTTCTACCAAATATCTATTTCAGGAAACACTTTAAAGAAAAGAAAAAGCTCAAAACTTGCAACAATTGTTTAAATTTCATTCTTTTATATAAAATACTCTATCAGCAACTTTTAAATATTCACAGTACAGTTTAACTATTTAGAGTCCACTGCATATTAAGGTGCCTTGTAGAATTTTCATTTCTTGGGGGTAGGCAGGTAGAGAATACAAAATGAATTAAAAGAGAGTTGATGCATCTGGAAAAATAAAGAATGAAGCAAATGAGAAAACCACGTAATGTATAATATTACTTGATAGTTGACCCAAGAAAGGAATGGGATCAAATTAGTCATGTGATAATAAATGGTAGTGTTAATGTTCCAACGGAGAGCCAGAGACTTCTGGGTCGGAATGAAAGACGAAGTCCAACTGCTTGTAAAGAGCACATCTAAGATAATTTTGTAATGTTTGAAAATATTATCATAAGATGAGCCTAGTAAATGTAAAACAAAGAGAAAGTGGGAGTGCTTTATCAACATCGTCTAAAGTGAAATTCAGTGGTATAATCATTAAACAGAACAAATGGAGTATTATGGAAGTAGAAAACTTTCTATTCACAAGAAGGTGAAGAATTGTAAACATGTTTGTACCAAGCAACATAGCTGTGGCATGCATCATGCAAACTGTCCCAGAAGTACAGTTGGACAAAACCAAGTGATAATGGCGACTTGATGTCGCCATAAAATTCTGAGCACTGTCGTTGAGTGAGGATTTGTATAATATAATACAGTATAGTAAGCAGATTTGTGTGTGTATACATAGTAGATGGGCAAAATTATAGATATTCAGTAAACTATCATATCATGTTTCCTATATGCACTCCCACTTTCTCTTTGTTTTACATTTACTAGGCTCATCTTATGATAATATTTTCAAACATTACAAAATTATCTTAGATGTGCTCTTTACAAGCAGTTGGACTTCGTCTTTCATTCCGACCCAGAAATCTCTGGCTCTTCCTATAGGCGTTATTCCAGAGTTTGACATATTAATTCATACAGTCCTTATAATAAGCTTCTAACAGTGAGGAAACTGAGGCACTGATTGGACAGGTAGCTTGTTCAGGGCTACCTAACAGAGAATAATAGAACCAAACCTAACCCAGCTGGTCTGGCTTTAGGGTCTGTGGTCTTAAAACTCTTAGATATCATTGTGCCTACAGAGAATATGTTTTTTTCTTATTCCATGAAAAAAATATCAAACTACTCATGAACTAATCAAGACAAACTAACAAATTCCAAAACATAGAGACCTATAATCAATATTTCTGAGCATGATTCAGTAATTATGCTGAAAAGTCAAAAGCCACCAACAAAAGATCTCCCTTTCCTCCCCTCAAAAATCTCTACCTGTACACTTAGAAACCTATTATAATTACTTACTGGATGGAAACAAAAGGATCCCCAAACTAAGATTAAAAATAATTTAGCAATTAAATATGCCATAATTATTCATCTTAATACATGACACTTTTCATTCACCATGTTGTTATTTTTAAATTGCTAATAAAATTTCTAAATATTCTCCCTAATTCCCTTTATTTCTATTAATCTAGTCACTTAGGTATATCTATGTTGAATTTAATAGACCACAACTGGATAATTTTCCACTGTTAACAGAGAATTGATTTTATACCTTTGGAAGTATATATTATTTGTAGTTCAATTTCTCGTAAGTTGGATCCATTATGGTTATGATAGTAGGATGCGTGCCCTAAAATTTTTAAACAGTTCAATTTCAGAAGTCATTTTACAGCTTCAAGGAAGGAAGTGAAGCTTCCTAGTCACTACCAAGAAGTTTGATGATAAGTAGGATATGGCAGATTTGACCAGTGAGCTGGTATTTCTTATGATTCACCAGTGTGTGATGATCCACCATGTGGCTGATGAGATGATTATCTTGTCTGATGTTTCACTACCTTCTTTACCAGAAGTTTTGACCCATGTAGATTATTATACATTCTTTGATTTTTTCTTCCATTATATTTCTATATGTAAATATATATATGTATGTGTATACCTATAGATAGATATGTATTTATATATAAATATATACACATCCTGAATAACCATTTAGGTATTAATAATTCTTCTCTGTATCATTCATAATTAATTTAGTTGTCCCTAATTTAACCAAGTCACTCTAAACATTCCTATATTATCAGTTGCTTAGTCAAGGCAAGAGTTCACAGTTTTATTGATCTTTACATTTTTACTCTCAATTATACTAAGCTAGTGGGAAGCAAACCTCATCGTTATTGGTCTCACAGTATATTATCATTGTCATGGTTATTGATGGTTAAAATAAAAAATGTGTTCATGCAGGGAGATGAATCATCTCTCCTGACTGCCATGTAAAGTAAAAGGCAGGCTGGAGTCATGACATTTAGGAATGAGGTCCAACATAAACAAATGTGCAGCCACGCGTGGGCGGTTAGGTCACTGGTTTCCTGCACGATGGGGTAAGCACTGGTCATTTGCATGCCACAATTCACTGTGGAAACAAAACAGAGATATTTATTTTATCTATCATTAATAATGGATTACCAGAAAAAAAAAATGATCATTTGGAAGCCTGATTTTTAAGTAGTCTTCTTCTTCCCACATCCATATTCCACTAACTTTATATATCTGAAAATATATACATAGTTCTAAGATAACATCTAAAAAACTGTTTTTAATACCCAAACCATATTATGGCAATTTTACGATACCCTTCACTCCCAATTATGCTTGAGAAAATCCTCGCAGTCTATAAATGATTTCTCAAAATATTTTCAATTGCATCCTGCCTCCTGTCAAGTATTCCTAAGCATTTGGTATATATGCTGTGTTTCTAGGTTTGGCGGGATGGTTGGAGATTGTCTATTTTAAAATGCATAATACGTTCTCTAGAGTGTAGGGTTTATATTTAAAACCTGAGTCTAACTGTCCAATATATTGGTGACATTTAGAATATGTCATCCATCATCTTAAATATCAATTCAAGAAATACTTCTAAGGTATTATGATTCTTCCTAATAATATCTTAATTTCATTGTTAACAGATAAATTCTAGTGGCCTTGGGATCCCAAGTGATCTACTTGAGATCATTGGATAATGTTGAATTTTCATAAGAAATTATTGTTTCCCAGCACACATGAGATATACAGGCCCTGCCAGTTAATATCAGAAGTCACTGTGAGGTTTTCTTCATCATCCTGTGAAAATCCCTCCGAGGCCATTCTGAAGTGATGTGAAAGTGAAATGTCTTCTGGTCTAATGGGTGGTTAGTAGCAGAATTAGACTCTGTGATCCTAAACGCTCTCTCCTTCACTACCAAGCATATTACAGCTCAGGATGAGTGTTTGAATGTATTACGAGTGATTCAAAGTGTCTTGAGTATACATGTATTCATTTCAACCTCACCTGGATTTCCTTCGCTCCTTCTCTCCACTCTCTAGATTGTTTCTTGGGGCATTGATGTTTAATGCATCATTCCCTCCATTAGGAAGGGTCAGCTTGAGTCAAATCTGCCATGGTTTGCAGACTCCATCCTAGTGGCAGTTGATTTGGGAGGACTGTTTTGCCTTAGGCAAGCAGGTCAGCTTTACTTTAGGTCCAGCTAATGACAGAGCTAAGAGTTTAACTTGAGCTGAAATCCAGCTTCCTTAATTCTGAAGTGAGAAGCAAGGGGGGAACAAAGACCCTTGTGTCTTTTTCCACAGCATCAAAACTCATCAGGTTACTATTGCAAAATTATCTGCATTTTCACCCCATCATTAAAACTTTTTCTTTACTAGTGGGTTTTGCAAATTGAATCAGTTACTGATAAAAGGACAGAAGCTGCAGGACAGACATCGCTGGAAATGGTGCCAAATTCTTGGGTACTTTTAATTCTTCCATGGTGTTTGAATCAAAGTAGGGATGGACAAGAGGAGAAGGGGGCAACAGAGGATGAGATGGCTAGATGGCATCACTGACTCAATGGATATGAATTTGGGCAAACCCTGGGTGAGAGTGAAGGTCATGGAAGCCTGGCTTGCTTCAGTTCATGGGGTTGCAAAGAGTCGGACACGACTTAGCACCTGAATAACAACAACAGGGAAGATATTGTTACTTGTAGGAATTTAAGGCATAATCACAGATAGCTGTGATTATCGCAATATATAGAGGGCTTCCCAGGTGGTTCAGTGGTAAAGAATCCGCCTGCCAGTGTAGGAGACCCAGGACACACGGGTTTGTTCTTTGGGTTGGGAAGATCCTCTGGAGGAGGCCATTCCAGTATTCTTGCCTGGAAAATCCCATGGACAGAGGAGCTTGGCTGGCTATGGTCCATAAGTTTGCAGAGTCAGACACAATGAACAACTGAGCACAACAACATATATATTAGAAACAATGGCAGCTTAGAAAATGTAATTAATTATATTTATTAGCAATTCGTATACAACTTTCAGTGGAAAAGAATTCACTGAATAGAAAAAATATGATTGAAAACTTGTGGAACAAATATGACATATAAAATAATTTCTGTTGCAATATCTTGGCAAGTGGATAGAAGATTGAGTGATGGTGATTGTTTCTATTTAATACAAAAGTAGTAATGTCCTCTTTTGTCTAAGGAAAAGGTGGAGTTCTATGGAGAATTAAAGTACCATAACAACAACAACAACAAAAAAATCAGGAAATTCTAGCAGGAAGTCAAGTAATTTGAACTTGGTATGGTAAATTATAAATGCATTGGATTGATTCTAACGTTCTCTCCAGTTACTTTCTCGGTCATTATCACAATCATCATTTTAATCCTCTTTCTCTGCTTCACCATAATAAATATAATGTTTATCAAATACTCATAAAATAATTAGCATAATTTCCTAGATAAGAAGTCAGCAAACTACAAGCCCGAAGTCAAACCTGCCCATTTCCTGTTTTTATGTAGCTCATAAGCTAAGAATTTTTTTTTACATTTTTATATGATTGAAAAAACTCAAAAAAAAGTAACATTTGTGACGTGTGAAAAGTACACAGATTTCAGATTTCATTGTCCCTAAATAAAGTTTAACTGGAATGCAGCCACACTTACCACTTACATGGTCTGCAGCGGCTCTGTTGACTGCACCTTCAGAGCTGAGTGGTTAGAACAGAAAGTGTGTGCTCTGCAAAACCTAAAATATTTCCATTCTGGCCTGTTCAGAACAAGTTTGACAACCCCTTCCTAGATGATTAACATCCCATTTAGCAGCAACTCAATTTAAAACCAGAGTCAAAATTATTTGGCAAAATCATATTACCATCTATTCTAGGATTCTTTAATTTGGAAACTTTAATTTGGGTTCTTATTAACTTGTGGAAGCATGTACGAACTTAGAGAGTACATTGACATACACATTGGCAGAACTGTTATAGATCATTTTGATTATGACTTTCTACAAAGCCAGGCTTTGTTGCCTAAAGCTGATTTGTCCTGCTGAAAAATACAAACAAATAATTGCTTTTATTTGATTTCCTTGCTTATAGAATAGTACACATGTAGCAGAACAATTCTGATTTGACTCAGGGCTGCATTATAACATTCTGCTCTTCTGAAAAAAGTGTTTTCAAATGGAAAATTCAAATTAAGGTTTCATTGGTCATGTCTCTTTTTTTAAACAGAAGATAAAATTTCATATTAATAATTATAAAACATACACTAAGAAGGATATACATGAAAAAAGGGGATTTGTTCCTTAACATTTACAAACATTGTAAAATGAATAATCTCTGAAGGCCTTTTTATACGCTTCCTAGATTTATGTGCTTCCACTTATTTGCATGTTACTTCCTTTTAAAAATATATAATTTTGTGACATAAAATAGCATACTATGGAATTGTGAGCAGTAGCAATTTTCAATGGTTTCATTTAACAGCAACTAAGAAGCCAACTAATATTAGAATGTGTAAGCTTAGATTAATTATTTTAAAGTCGATACTTTGTCTGGTCATGTGATGGATAATGTAGTTGGTAAATCCACTGTAATTTAGTTACCATCTCCATATAATTGTAAGAATTATTTTTCAGCAACTATTCCATGAGCAGATGGTTATTTTATATGTTTATCAAAAATCTTTATGAATTATTAGGGAATGACTACAAACATGTGACTTTGGACATTATCCATAAACTTCATGCCTCTTAAAAACAATTTGCCAATTTAAACTCACATAGGTCATTTCCTTTTGAGGAAAAATGGGATTAGCAATTTTAAAAATTTATCCTGTATTATTTGATTCAGAAAAATGTTCCTGAGTGCTATGTTTTCTCCAACAAATGTTTATTTTTTGTGTAACATTCTAATTTATACAGGTTTTTTAAATTTGATTGTGAGGGCTCATCTCTTGTCAAATGTTTAGTATGCATTATGTATAAAGTAGACACAGGTTTAAACATTACAAGCAGGATCCATGATGTAAGATCCTTTAAATATGATGATGGAAAGATAGGATTGTTTCTTGCTTCATACAAATCATTTATTTCTTACTCATCAGAAAGAAAAATAACCATTCAGAAAATTACCACATTGAGATTAATTATCACTAGAGAAACTTTCATGAATCTCCAACTCTGAGTGAAAGATAAGTAAGAAAAATTCAGTAGGTTGCTACCTATAGAATAGCATTGTTGCAGGTGACTTAACAAATGTTGATTCAAGAAGAAGCAAACTTCTTTTTCCCCAAATGATTTCTACATGTATACCTGTGGCCAATTCAGGTTGATGTATGGCAAAAAAAAAAATCCCCATCACAATATTGTAATTATCCTCCAATTAAAATAAATTAATTAATTTTAAAAATAAAGAAGTGGTCCACTGTAGAAGAGGTGCTAATGACATTTTGCATACATACCTGGGTTGGGGATTTGTAAAATGTTAAATTATGCCCCCTACAAGTGATTTAAACTACCGCAAGGGCAAGACTCTGTCTCTCTAAGTCCACCCCTGTGCTTACCCACACATTCTGTACTCTTTTTCCCCCAGTAAACACTTTACTAGTTTCACTATTTTCCATTTTTGTGGAAATTCCTTTCTGTGCCTGATGGTCCAATGGCTAGGATTCCACTTTCTCATTGCCATGGCCTGACCTCAGTTTCTGGCAAGCAACTGAAGCCCTGCTTCAAGCCACTGCAGGCCGAGGCCACCTGAGATCAAATTCTTGGACTATACTTTTGAGATGCACTAGGTTAGGCATTCAGTTTTCAAGAGAACTATGATTTTTGGATAATTCCAAAAGTGCTTACCTTCAAGAATTATTTCTATGTATCCTATTGACTTACATGGAGAAGATCATATTGATTTGGTTAGGGAGATTGAGAGAAATAATTGCATATGAAGACCATCCATGAAAATGATTCCACATCCTTAAACTTAAGAAAAATCTATATGTGTACAGAATATAAATGTAAATTAATGCATGTTGACAAATAATAATTTCAGCCTAAATACAGGTGACAAATGTTTATTCAATTGAAAGCTCTAGAAAAGGTAACTGAAACTTTGTTCTATTAACATACACTCTTGAATATCAAAAACTACTCAATTTGAAGATCATTTAACCAAGTTTGGATAAAGAACATAAAGTACAATTATTTTAGGATATTTCTTTAAAGCAGTAATTCCCCAAAAGAGGTAATTATGTGCCCCAAGGGTATACCCAATGCCTGGAATTCACAAAGGGCTACATGTCCTAAGATTCACAAATACCTCCTCAGCAATGAATTATCCAGCCTGAAATGTCAGTTAGTGCTGAGGATGACAAACAGTGCTTCACAGTTTTATTTGAATAATTATTTGTTAAAACAATCCTATCTAAAACATTCAGACTCTTTACTCATAAGTTTTGATAGAAAAATACTTCTAATGCTTTAAAGGCAAAATTGTATTATTTAGCAATAAGATGAACTTTCTGAATGAATCAAAACTCTAGATAAATTTCCCAGAGTTTTTAGATTTTTTACTTCATTATCATTATGTTATGTTACAATAACACTAGCAATTTATATTACAAAATGGCATGCCTTTTTTCCATCACACCAAAAGATATTCATAAGTATGCTTTTATTATATAGGCAGCATCCCTATCAAAAACACAGATATCAAATGATTTATTGTGATATGCTAGCATAGCATTAGACATAAAATATTTATGGACATAGATGTATTCACAATCTTATGGGCAATTAAAATAGAAGAGTAACATGAAAACATAAAATGTCTAAAGAAAACAGGAGCCACCTTGCCATCTCTCTCATTTACTTTATTTCCATTTCCTTTCCTTTTTAAAAAAAAAAAAAAATGTGGCTTAGAAATTTTTTTGTTGTGTTTGAAAGCTTTTAAGAAATGACCTTCATTATAACTTAGTTCATGTTTTTCCAGTGCTTTTTCCTCTTTTAACATGGGCTGTTTAAGCATTTTGATATATGAATTTCTTTATGAAATTGATAGAAGTTTGTATCTTATAGAGTAGCCACCATTTTAAGGAGTTCATTTAAGTCTGTTTGCTCGTTATCTTTAAAAGATATTAATGCAAACAATCTAACTCAATTTTTATGAAGAATTTCCTGAATAAAGCATAGAGCTGGTAGTCATGAGACTTAAGCCTTAAAAAGTGAAAAAAAGTGTAGTAACTCAGTCGTGTCCAACTCTGTGCAACCTCATGGACCTAGCTTCTCTGTCCATAAAATTCTCCAGACAAGAATATTGGAGTGGATAGCCATCCCCTTTCTCCAAGGGGGTCTTCCTGACCCAGGCATCAAACTTGGATCTCTTGCATTGCAGATTCTTTACCATCTGAGTCACCAGGGAGGCCCTTAGTCTATTACTAAGAAATTATATAAACTTGGGCATTAAATACTTTGGGTTTCAGTTACAAAGACGAAATTGCTATACTTAAAATTTTAAATATAAACTTTAGACATGTCATCTAGGTTTTATCCTGGCTAAACCACTGGACTGTGGTTGCTTTCTATACTTTTCTAAACCTCTGTGTTCACTTCAGTCATTCAGTCATGTCCAACTCTTTGCAACCCCATGGGCTGCAGCATGCCAGGCCTCCCTGTCCATCACTAACTCCTGGAGTTTACCCAAACTCATGTCCATCGAGTCAGTGATGCCATCCAACCATTTCATCCTCTGTCATCCCCTTTTCCTCCTGCCTTCAATCTTTCCCAGCATCAGAATCTTTTCTACTGAATCACATTTTTGCATCAGGTGGCCAAAGTATTGGAGTTTCAGCTTCAACATCAGTCCTTCCAATGAATATTCAGGACTGATCTCCTTTAGGATAGACTAGTTGGATCTCCTTGAAGTCCAAGGGACTCTCGAGTCTTCTCCAACACCACAGTTCAAAAGCATCAATTCTTCAGCACTCAGCTTCCTTTATAGTCCAACTCTCACATCCATACATGAGTACTGGAAAAACCACAGCTTTAACTAGATGGACCTTTGTTGACAAAATAATGTTTCTGTTTTTTAATATGCTGTCTAGGTTGGTCATAACTTTCCTTCCAAGGAGCAAGTGTCTTTTAATTTCATGGCCGCAATCACCATCTGTGGTAATTTTGGAGCACCCAAAAATAAAGTCTGACACTGTTTCCACTGTTTCCACATCTATTTGCCATGCAGTGATGGGACCAGATGCTATGATCTTAGTTTTCTGAAGGTTGAGTTTTAAGCCACCTTTTTCACTCTCCTCTTTCACTACCATCAAGAGGCTCTTTAGTTCTTCTTCACTTTCTGCCATAAGTATAGTGTCATCTGTGTATCTGAGGCTATTGATATTTCTCCCAGCAATCTCGATTCCAGCTTGTGCTTCATCCAGCCCAGTGTTTCTCATGATGTACTCTGCATATAAATTATATAAGCAGGGTGACAATATACAGTCTTGATGTTCTCCTTTCCCTATTTAGAACCAGTCTGTTGTTTCATGTCCAATTCTAATTGTTGCTTCCTGACCTGCACACAGGTTTCTCAAGAGGCAGGTCAGGTGGTCTGGTATTCTCATCTCTTTAAGAATTTTCCACAGTTTGTTGTGATCCACACAGTCAAAGGCTTTGGCATAGTCAATAAAGCAGAAGTAGATCAGGAAAATATCTTTCTGCTTTATTGACTATGCCAAAACCTCTCTGTTACCAACTGAAAAATGGAAATTATAGCAATATCTTCTCCCTCACAGGGCTAAACATTTGACTCTTTAGCATTTCATGAAATTTATTTTTAATTATTATTAAATCATTTTCTGAGTCTAAAATCTAATAATTCTTCAACAGATTAAAATGTTAAATATTTACATAAACCTTCCAGATACATTCATGCTGCTGCTAAGTCGCTTCAGTCATGTCTGACTCTGTGCGACCCCATAGATGGCAGCCCATCAGGCTCCCCCATCCCTGGGATTCTCCAGGCAAGAACACTGGAGTGGACTGCCATTTCCTTCTCCAATGCATGAAAGTGAAAATGAAGTCGCTCAGTCATGTCTGACTCTTTGTGACCGCATGGACTGCAGCCTACCAGGCTCCTCTGCACATGGGATTTTCCAGGCAAAATACTGGAGTGGGGTGCCATTATGCAGGTTTAAATAGTTGAATTGGCTCATATCATTTCTGTATGGCCTCTAATATCTAATTCATTAGACTTTTTCTAAAATTATCAATTGTTTGGGGCAAAGAAATATAGTCAACATGTACTATTATTCACAGATAGGATTTAGCGAACAAGGTGTATGTTTCTGTTTCTTGTTTCATCGTCTACTAAATCCATTTCTTGAAGAGTTTATTCATAATCCTTGAGTTAGCCAACATCAATTAAATTTATAGAGCCTAAAATTAAGGGGAAACATGCCATCTATTTGTGAGTCAGAAACATGGTATAATTTAGGGAAATAAAAATTCAGTCACCTTAAGTATTCATAAAACACATTGGACCCCTTAGTGGTAGTGTCCAAAGAGAGTGAGGTTAGATAAAATCTAATTCTTGGATTTGCAACTTAGGGGTCTGAGGAGATCTTGGAGGGAAGATCCATAAACATGATCTTTCTATTTATAGAAAAGATGTTTCAGAAAAAGGTTTAAAGAATAACTAGGTAGAAGAGAAGATTGAGAGGTTATATAAACTAAAAAATAACTTACAGAGAATGGTGACTATTCATAATGTTTTCAAAGAAAAAATAAATTGGCTTGCATTATGATTGGGGAAAAAAGCTGTGATTTGATGCAATTAACTGTGATAAGACTAACACTTTTCAGAACTATCTTAAGAATGAGGAAGTATGAAGATAGATATGTTCTCATCATCACATTCAAGAACTGTATAATCTGTTATGATGGAAAATATATACACATATCCCCAGAAACACTCTCTGACTGTTTGTCAGTGCATTAGTTTTTCAGACTATTATTACAATTACTAGCAACCATCTTAAGAACTTACTATTTGCCAAGAACATGTGAAATGCTGGACTGGATGAAGCACAAGCTGGAATCAAAATTGCAGGGAGGAGTATCAGTAACCTCAGATATGCAGAGGACACCACCCTTATGGAAGAAAGCAAAGAAGAACTAAAGAGCCTCTTGATGAAAGTGAAAGAGGAGAGTGAAAAAGTTGACTTAAAATTCAATGAAAATCATGGCATCTGATCCCATCACTTCATGGCAAACAGATGAGTAAACAATGGAAACAGTGACAGACTATTTTCCTGGACTCCAGCATCACTGCAGACAGTGACTGCAGCCATGAAGTTAAAAGACGCTTGCTCCTTGGGAAAAAAGCTATGACCAACCTAGACAGCATATTACAAAGCAGAGGCATTAGTTTGTCAACAAAGTTCTGTCTAGTCAAAGCTACAGTGTTTCCAGTAGTCATGTATGGATGTGAGAGTCATGTATGGATGTGACCATAAAGAAGGTTGAGTGCCAAAGAAATGATGCCTTTGAACTGTGGTGTTGGAGAAGACTCTTGCCAGTCCTTTGGACTGTAAGGAAATCAAACTAGTCAATCCTAAAACAAATCAGCCCCGAATATTCATTGGAAGGACTGATGCTGAAGCATGAAGCTCCAATACTCTGGCCACCTGATGTGAAGAACTGACTCATTTGAAAAGACCCTGATGCTGCGAAAGATTGAAGGCGGGAGGAGAAGGGTGTGACAGAGGATGAGATGGTTGGGTGGCATCACTGACTCAATGGATATGAGTTTGAGCAAGCTCCAGGAGGTGGTTATGGATAGGGAGGTGTGGCATGGTACAATCCATGGGGTTGCAAAGAGTTAGACACCACTGAGTGATTGAACTGAACTGAAGCATTGTATTAACAGTTTAAAAGCATTATCTCTTTTAATCCTCATGATAATCCTATGAAGAAGATAGTATTGTTCAGTTCAGTTCAGTCGCTCAGTCATGTCTGATTCTTTATGACCCCATCAATCACGGCATACCAGGCCTTCCTGTTCATCACCAACTCCTGGAGTTGACTCAGACTCACATCCATCGAGTCCGTGATGCCATCCAGCCATCTCATCCTCTGTCAACCCCTTCTCCTCCTGCCCCCAATCCCTCCCAGCATCAGAGTCTTTTCCAATGAGTCAACTCTTTGCATGAGGTGGTCAAAGTACTGGAGTTTCAGCTTTAGCATCGTTCCTTTCAAAGAAATCCCAGGGTTGATCTCCTTCAGAATGGACTGGTTGGACCTCCTTGAAGTCCAAGGGACTCTCAAGAGTCTTCTCCAACACCACAGTTCAAAAGCATCAATTCTTTGGCACTCAGCCTTCTTCACAGTCCAACTCTCACATCTGTACATGACCACTGGAAAAACCATAGCCTTGACTAGACGGACCTTTGTTGGCAAAGTAACGTCTCTGCTTTTGAATATACTATCTAGGTTGGTCATAACTTTTCTTCCAAGGAGTAAGCATCTTTTAACTTCATATCTGCAATCACCATCTGCAGTGATTTTGGAGCCCAAAAAAATAAAGTCTGACACTGTTTCCACTGTTTCCCCATCTATTTCCCATGAAGTGATGGGACCAGATGCCATGATCTTCATTTTCTGAATGTTGAGCTTTAAGTCAACTTTTTCACTCTCATCTTTCACTTTTATCTGGAGGCTTTTTAGTTCCTCTTCACTTTCTGCCATAAGGGTGGTGTCATCTGCATATCTGAGGTTATTGATATTTCTCCCAGCAATCTTGATTCCAGCTTGTACTTCTTCCAGTCCAGCGTTTCTCATGATGTACTCTGCATATAAGTTAAATAAGCAGGGTGACAATATACAGCCTTGACGTACTCCTTTTCCTATCTGGAACCAGTCTGTTGTTCCATGTCCAGTTCTAACTGTTGCTTCCTGACCTGCATACAGGTTTCTCAAGAGGCAGGTCAGGTGGTCTGGTATTCCCATCTCTTTCAGAATTTTCCACAGTTTATTGTGATCCACACAGTCAAAGGCTTTGGCATAGTCAATAAAGCAGAAATAGATGTTTTTCTGCATTATGATTGGGGAAAAAAACTGTGATTTGATGCAGTTAACTGTGATAAGACTAACACTTTTCAGAACTAAAGAATGAGGAAGTACAAAGATAGATATGTTCAACAATAGTATTGTTATTCCTATTTAATAGATGATGAAATTAAGAATCTGATTGAGAATCTTGGCCAACATCAGTGAACCAGTAGGGAAAGGGTAAGGGCTCAATCCAGGAGCATGGAATTTCACAGCTCAGCTCATAATCACTGCACAGGCAGAGAACAGTACATTACGCCTACCAGGGGGATGCCTGATAGGGTGCAACCAGTTCTGATTAGGAAGGGTTCTGTTGTGGCAATCCACTTTAACATGTGACTTTAAAGATGTGAACAATCTCTACAGAAACAAAGAAAGAAAGGAATCCCATGATGAGAAAATACACGAGCAAGGCACACAGATGAGAAATGCAGAAAATATCGAGTGATCTGGTAGGAATGAGGATATATGGATGAGAAGAAGATAGTCAAAAAGTAATCAGTGATGCAACTGAAATGTAATCACTGAGTATTAGTATGGGCTTCCCAGTTGGTGCAGTGGTAAAGGTCAGGAAACATGCCTTGGAGAATCCTTGGAGAATGCCTCCAAAGATTCCTTGGAGAAGGAAATGGCAACCCATTCCAGTATTCTGTCTGGGTGACAGTCCATGGGGTCACAAAAGGCTGGACATGACTGAGCTAGCACAAGCATCCTATTTTATGTTATATGTAATTTAAATGATATTCTTGAGGGAGGCCAGTGATTCCCAAGAAGTGAAGACAGTTTTGTCAAGGTGTATCCTAAGTACAATAGAGGCTGCCTCCTGAGATTCCTGGTAACTCAAACAGTGGAGT
The DNA here is from genome assembly GCA_006410935.1 of Redunca redunca. NCBI lineage: Eukaryota > Metazoa > Chordata > Mammalia > Artiodactyla > Bovidae > Redunca > Redunca redunca. The sequence continues at coordinate 1,062,088 of SJYQ01000643.1, forward strand.
CTGCCTGCAATGCGGGAGACCCAAGTTCAATCCCTGGGCCAGGAAGATCCCCTGGAGAAGGAAAGGGCAACCCACTCCAGAATTCTTGCCGGGAAAATCCTATGGATGGAGGAGACTGGCGGGCTACAGTCCTTGGGATCACAAAGAATCAGACACAACTAAGTGATTTCACTTTCTTGAGATTCACTATCAGAAGAAACCAATGTCAATGATGGGAAGATATCAATCCCTTCGGTGGATAAACAGAGCCTGACTTCTCAGCAGAAATGCTCTGCAGACGCACTCGGAATCTCTGCCCTTCTTTGGGAAACAACTCTCTTCTGCTCCCAAGAACCTTTCATCAAGATGCTTCTAAAAAACGTAAAAAAAATGTAAATATGCATACCAAGCAACTGGGTGTCTATTTTAAATGTTGATTTTGTTTCACTGGGTCCTGGCCCCACCCAAGCTACCTATCTCAAGGACCCCATTTTGCAACAGAAAGCTTTGGTACACAGCAGGAAGAATTGCTTACCTAACTGTTCTCTCAAACTGGAAAGATGCTTCACTTGCCTTAGTCAAAACCTGTTCCTGCTCAAAACATCTGTTCTGCCCAAAACATTGTTCTGAAACAATTTATTTGTGTTCTTTAAGGCAAGGAAGTATAGCTAACATTCAAATATAGTGGACATTTTTACATAGGCACTAAGTTTCTTTTAGGATCACATTAATTAAGTAAATGGCATAATGCCTACTGGACAACAGCTATTATGCAACAAAGGTATTTATGATATGATATGAATTTATGATATGACTGTGCCAAATAATTTTAAAAATAGGAAAACTTGTTTTAAACCATATGAACTAATAGGAAACAAAGGAAGTGACATCACTGTAGATCCTTTCCTAAATCCAAGGAGAATGACATAATACTTTGATTTTTAAAAAGTTCTTAGTGTGTAAATTCATGCCGAAGCAACTTTATGCAGTGTAAATTCACTGAGTAATTTTATCACATCACTGTAATTGCTGGGCTTTTGACTTCAGTGAAAATATACTCAGTTCTAACGTTAAGGGCAGCAAATCATTTCTCAGATGCTAGAATTAGATAATGAATGTCCTGAAGAATATATTTCTGAAAAATCAAATGAAATGACAGCAGCATTAGCCATTGTCCCACAAACTTTGGTTGTTTTACAAGATGAACGTACTTTGGATTCCAGATAGTGTTTGAATTTTCACCGTATTATGTGTTACTACAGTAGAAAATATCATGAGGTCATCTAGCACTGTACTTACATCTGGCACAGGATGCCCTGCAATTTTTCTTAAAACCCTCCAATAAATAGATTAGTCAGCATTCCCTGGTAACATATTTCATTATCTCAAAGACACTTAGGGACATAGAGCATCCAAAAAAAAATTGCTTCCACTTTACTCTAAATCCTTTTCTTTTGTTCTGCTCTCATCCAACACAGAAAACATCTGCTCACCAGCACCCACATGTTCTTCTGTGAGTGCCTGGTTATTGGTGTAAAGCACTCACCCATACTTTGCTTCCACAGCTTAAATCTCAGCTCCTCAAGCTTTCCTCAAAAACTCCTGAGCCCAAGGAGTATTTCCTTTTTCTGTTTCAACATCAGATAGCCTCAAAATTATGTAGTTCACTTTACGTAGTACAGTCCAGAATCAATCATGAAACTCTTAAGGACATAGGCAATAACAGCACATCATTGCTTTGTGGAATATGCTCCAGTTTCCATCCCAGAGTCCTATTAGTATTTGCTACCGTGGTTATCAGAGAATTCAGCTATCGTTTAGGACATGCCTATTTATAAATTTATAGAACTGAGAGTTTAAAATCAACCTTAAAGGCCATCTGATCTACCCTTCTCATATATAAATGCTATATGGGAAGCCTCACAAATTGAAACTACTTCCTATTCTAGGTCACAAGAGTTTAGAATGTTCAGATTAGATGTATTAACTTGAAATTGCTCATTTCTCTAACCTACCGGTACTGAATGTGTGATTTATAGTTAGCTGTGACCCTGAAGCAAAGATGTCTATGCATTGGTAAAGTGAAGTCTTGTGTTAATATTAGTGTATGGTTACTAGTAGATTGTATTGCTGTCATCTTCGATCTTGATTATAACTGCTGCATCTTTAACTTTCCAAAGTACTTTGAAGAATCAGGACCCTGGATGACAACTCAAATGTTCAGTATGAAGGGGCTTTTGGAGTGTATCCTACCCAAAGCCCAGCTTAAATCTCCTCTGCTGTATCATCAACAAATAAACTGTCATTGAACCTCTGTTTCCTTGGTGTGAAACTCAGTGGTTCATGAGGATTTAGGACAGTTCTAATTCTTAATAAAATCATCTGAGTTAAATCCAAATCTGCCTCCACTTAAGTATAACTTGTTCAGTTTAGTCTCAGAGGCTTCCTGTGACTTTGTTCATAAGCACCTGCATGCATGCGTGCATGCTACATTGTTAAAGTCGCATCCGGCTCCTTGCAACCTTATGGACTGTAGCCCACCAGGTTCCTCTTTCCATGGGATTCTCCAGGCAAGAATATGGGAGTCGATTATCATTTCCTCCTCCAGGGGATTTCCTGACCTGGGAATCGAACCCACATCTGCTTCATCTCCTGCATTGAAGGCGGATTCTTTACCCACTGAGCCACCTGGGAAGCCCTTATAGGCACCTTCAGTTCAGTTCAGTTCAGTTCAGTTGTTTCCAACTCTCTGCAACCCCATGAATCGCAGCACGCCAGGCCTCCCTGTCCATCACCATCTCCCAGAGTTCACTCAGACTCACGTCCATTGAGTCGGTGAGGCCATCCAGCCATCTCATCCTCTGTCGACCCCTTCTTCTCCTGCCCCCAATCCCTCCCAACATCAGAGTCTTTTCCAATGAGTCAACTCTTTGCATGAGGTGGCCAAAGTACTGGAGTTTCAGCTTCAGCATCATTCCTTGAAAGAACACCCAGGGCTGATCTCCTTCAGAATGGACTGGTTGGATCTCCTTGCAGTCCAAGGGACCCTCAAGAGTCTTCTACAACACCACAGTTCAAAAGCATCAATTCTTGGGCGCTCAGCTTTCTTCACAGTCCAACTCTCGCATCCATACATGATCACTGGAAAAACCATAGCGTTGACTAAACGGACCTTTGCTGGCAAAGTAGTGTCTCTGCTTTTGAATATGCTATCTAGGTTGGTCATAACTTTTCTTCCAAGGAGTAAGCGTCTTTTAATTTTATGGCTGCAGTCACCATCTGCAGTGGTTTTGGAGCCCCAAAAATAAAGTCTGGCACTGTTTCCACTGTTTCCCCATCTATTTCCCATGAAGTGATGGGACCAGATGCCATGATCTTCATTTTCTGAATGTTGAGCTTTAAGCCAACTTTTTCACTCTCCTCTTTCACTTTCATCAAGAGGCTTTTTAGTTCCTCTTCACTTTCTGCCATAAGGGTGGTGTCATCCGCATATCTGAGGTTATTGATATTTCTCCCGGCAATCTTGATTCCAGCTTGTACTTCTT